>QANZ01019100.1:210005-324066 GCA_003254925.1 Chamaecrista fasciculata
GGTTTTTAAACTTTGCAGATCCATAACTTATTCATCCGAACTCCGTTTTGTATAAATTTTATATCAAAATTTTTATTTTTTCGTGCTCTACACAATGGTATAACTTTCAGAATCTAAGAACACACTTTTTGAATTCGAAAATTATCGTGCTTTACATAATGGTATAACTTTAGGATTAAAAAAGTGTGTTTTCAGACTCCAAAAGTTGGTGGTACCATTTAATTGGCTAAACTTAGATAGAACTCCGAAATTTTAATTTTTTTTTTTTTAAAAAAATTGGTGGTACCATTTAATTGGCTAAACTTAGATCAAAATGTATATGCTATTTTGGGAGTAAATATAATATTTTGGGTCTAACTTTATTTTTCTATATTATTGTAAAAATTTTTTTTTTTTTAAATAATTTAAAAAAAAAAATTTAAAAAACCGGCACATGAAATCGCAGTCAAGACTGCGATTTCAACTGACACACATGTGTCAGTGAAATAGTGAAATCGCAGTGAAGACTGCGATTTCAATTTTATTTTAAAAACAAAAAAAATAAAAAAAAGATGGGTGCCACTTGGCACCCATATTGGGAATTATTTTTTTTTGTTGGGTGACATGACTCCTCTTTTATATTTTTTGTATTATAAAAATAAAAAAACCATTGAAGTTGTATAGGTCTTCCGTTTTCACTGCTCTGTTTCTCCGTTTTGTTACATTTTTATTGACGACCCATTTTTTCATTAATATTTAAGAAGTAAAAATAGCGAGGTTTTGAGTCCATTTATCCAAATGACGTCTTTCCCTCGCTCTTGAAGGATGGGGTAGCTCTGCTTCTGCAAACCAGTGGAGGCCAATACACCATGTCTCTTCTCAAATCCTTAACTTCAAATTCCTCCGCTTTCAACCCAAGTGAAGCCACTATGGCTGTCTTTATGCAATCCTCTCCTTACACGGTACACTTATGCTTTTCATTTTTTAACTCAATTAACATTGAATTCACTTGATCAAGGAATACAAAGAAAAACGAGGCATAGGTTTGTAAACCCCACTGAGGGGACAGGGTTAAAGTTAAACTCAAAATCCTCGTTTTGAAAGATTTCCCCTCTTCAGTTTTCTGGAACACAAACGGACCATTGTGTTCTCGAGCTATGCTGATGCATTCAATCGAGATTATAATGAAATTTGAGCTTATTTATTTTTCAATTAGCACTCCATTTGATAATTTGTTGCCTTTCTTTTTGTAATAAGTTGAACAAATGTGGGCGGTGGAGCGAATTTGTGCGACAATTTGATTTTGTTCGATCATTTCAGTTGCTCAAAGAAAGTTGGGTTGTTTGAGTAAATTGTCAAAGAATATGGTCATTTCGTTTGCTGGATTCAAGTCTAAGTTTCGACCATGAAAATAGGACCTACAGTTGTTGTCGTCGTTCTCTCTTTTTCGTGGTCTTATTGGGAATGTTGTTATATTACTCAACAATGAAACTAAAAAGGAAAATATTTGGTACTCTGAAGTTAGCATGGCAAAATAATTGAATTTCACAACGGATTCATCACTAAAAGTACTTTCTTCCCTTCATCTTCTTCTGTCTCGACAGTTATAAGGGCCATGTATACGTTTTATTGTAAAACCAGTTTAGGGTATCTAGGCACACGTTGCCATCCAAATTTTGTATGACACTGGACTTCTCTATTTTTGGCATGGGTAGATTTGTCTCTCTGTCTCTTCCTTTCTGCTTTTCATTGCAACATGAAAGAAAATAGTGTTATAGTTCTTTTGATTGATGTGCTGTTCATTTATGCTTAGGTTTTCTTGCGAACAGCTTACACAACCTCCAGGAAATCAAATTCTATTGGCCTCTTTTATTCACGTGGAATGTCATCAGTTAAAGTAGCATCTGTCTCAAACTTGTCAAACTACTGTACTCATTCTGGGAATCAGAACGGTTCTTCAAAACGAAGAGCTCGAGGGCCTGTTATGGCAGGAAAGAAAGCTGCTGAAGGTAATATGTTTTCCAGTTTCACATTACTTTTGTTTTTATCTTCTTCTTTTTTTTCAAGTTTATGAATGCCTGTCATGTTAAGCTTTTACAAGAAGATTTAGTGCTCGTGACTCCATGAATGGCTACATACTTGTGCTAATTTCAGGGACCAAGCAAGAAGATGGCAAATACAAGCACACTGTTGATCTTCCAAAGACAACATTTGGTATGAGAGCAAATTCTTTGCAAAGGGAGCCTGAAATTCAGAAAATATGGGACGACAATCAAGTATTCAACAGAGTTGTTGAAAGAAATAATGGGGTAAGTTGTTGAGTCCCCTAGGCTTCACTAGTTGTATAAAATTTTTAATGTACTTCAAACTATTTGTTCAGGGAAATTTCATTCTTCATGATGGTCCTCCATATGCCAACGGTGATCTTCATATTGGCCATGCATTAAATAAGATTCTGAAGGATATTATAAATCGTTATAAGGTATTTTCCCCTTCCTTTGAACTTGGACATGCAGTTTATTGTTATCATGTTTAATCTGAAACATATGTACTCTAAAGTCTATCAGACATATGAATGGTTTACCAATATAACTTCCATGCTAATGACTTATAACTTCCTTTTATTTGTGGACAGATCCTTCAAAACCATAAAGTTCATTTTGTGCCTGGATGGGATTGTCATGGCCTACCTATCGAATTAAAAGGCAAGTTTTGATTTTCCCCTGTATTTCCATGTCAATGGCTGGTTCTAATTCAGTGTTGGGTTCAAGAGTAGCATAACATTGAATCCTGTTCTAATTGCTTGAAGCACGTGGAACTCAAGTTAATTTATTCATTACTTTGTTATTCATTTTCCTGGTTTCCCAATAGCCTTACTGTAATGGATATTGATAATGTCTCTTTTAGATTTTTTTATATAGAAATATTATTAGAAAAAATAAGGTTTATACTTGTGCTTCTATAGCTTGAATAATGAATCTTCTATAGCTTGATATTAATTCCAGCAGTTTCATACACTATAGAACAATTGATATATGGAATGCAATTGTTGACTACATATTTTGCCGACAGTGCAAATGTTTTATCTTCCAAAATCCGTTGCATCTATTCCTGTTATCGGAAAGAAAATATCATTTGAAGCTTTAAAATATGAATTTTCAAATACAAATTGCATTGCAAGTTCCAACTACTACCCTCTATTACGTACTGTGAGCATGACTGTTCTGAATTATTACAGTTTTGCAGTCACTGGATCAGGACGCTAGAAATAACTTGACTCCATTGAAGTTGAGAGCTAAGGCTGCAAAATTTGCCAAAGACACTGTTAAAAATCAGATGTCATCTTTTAAGGTCCATCTTTGTTCTGCAGTTGCCATTTTGATTTACATGTGTCAATTGTCATTATATATTATTGTGGTTTTTACTTTATATCCTTAGATTTGGTATATCACTTTGACTTCTCATTTTCATTGCTTGGAAAATTTGGCATCTCAAGCATGTTATTAAATGTATGCAGCGCTATGGTGTTTGGGCAGACTGGAATAGTCCCTATCTCACTCTAGATCCAGAATATGAAGCTGCGCAGGTAGCTGGTATAGCCTTTCTCATTTACCTTACAGATGCTTAAATTGAATATAGAATTGGGCCCTTGGAATGTCCATTTCATTAAGTAGGCGGTTTATGAGAATTAATATGGGATAACTCATGGAATAACTGTTCTTTCATCTTTAGGATTTTTATACCAGAAGTCAAGAACTTTAATGAAATGGGTTTACCATCAATCAAGAGTCAGCCAAATAATTTCTACAGATAGCCAGACTGTCGATTATAGAACTTTGGTTATGTTGTATTTCTTGGGTGCTTGACTTCATAGTTTTTTTATTACACTATGCTAGATTGAAGTATTTGGTCAGATGGCCTTGAAAGGCTATATCTACAGAGGGAGAAAACCTGTTCACTGGAGCCCTTCATCAAGAACAGCACTTGCTGAGGCTGAGTTGGAGGTAAATTAACCTTTACGTTGTTTCCTTTTCATAGATCTTATGTATGGTGTTGGATTTTCATATTTCCGATCACTTAAAACATATGCATAACGAGTTTTTATTTTCTGTTTCTCTGTATTTGTAACTACATTTTTTTTGGCCGAATATATTCGTAAGTGAATTCACTGAAGAAGCCATATTTATATTGCTACTTATTTGGTTTCCATGTAGTACCCTGAAGGGCATGTTTCAAGAAGCATATATGCCATATTCAGATTGGTGAGTGCTCCTTCATCCACGGATGGCCTACTGCAAGAATTTCCAAATTTGTACTTGGCCATATGGACTACAACCCCCTGGACTGTTCCTGCCAATGCAGGTAGCTTTCTCATTTACCATGCTGGTGTATGACTGTATCTATTGTATCATTCTATTTCTTGCTATAATGATTTTGATTTCTCTCTCAAATATTTATACAGCTTTCTCAGTATTTAACACATGTCTCGAATACCATGTCAATAGTCAATTATCAATTACACGTTACAGAATAACATTTAATATGATACTTTGCCTTACATTTTCAATGTGCTAAGGTTATCATAGATTCTTTTCTGCCAGATGTGTTCACAATTTGCATCCTTCATATCTATTTGGTACATGAAGATAGATTTCATCATTCTTAAAGTTTAGTCTTCTAACTTTACCTAGGTAGACTTCAGGCAAAGCTGTAACTCCTTTCCGCTGGAATTTTGGTTGAATACTTCTTTATTGCCATTCACTCTGTTATCAAACACATAAATTTGTCTGGATGCAGCATTGCCTTTGTTTTTTCAAAAATTTATTTCTCCATTCTTTGATGAATGGTTTTTCTGGATGACAAAGCTGGTGAATTTTGTAGAAAATTTCATTTTCAATTGATAGGCATAATTCACAATTGTCAACTACTCATCGTTGATAATTTTGTAGTCATTTAATTGTTCAAGTCTGCATATGTCACTCTTACTCTTCTCTGTGGCTGCTTCCTGATGATGCTTAGCTGTTGCGGTAAATTCCAAGCTTGAATATGCTATTGTGGAAGTAGAGCCATCACCTGAACAAGGTTCAGTTGGTGGAGCTAAAAAGAAAAGGCTTGGAAATGTTTTTAAGGAAGAGAAGAAGCCTTTCCTTATTGTGGCATCAGAGCTTGTGCCAAAGTTAGAGGCAAAGTGGGGCGTGAAGCTTGTTGTCAAGAAAAGACTGCTGGGTTCACACCTGGAAAACTGCAGGTACGTATGGAAATGAAGAACGGCTTTATTCTTCTGATATTAATTTTTGTTGTTGCTGTCATCACTCATTTCTCTGATTTATGTTAAATTTTGTATTCATCTTTACAATAAATGGGAATAACCTTGCACTCAGGACATGATTCACCATTGTGGCCTCAGGTATAACCATCCAATAGATAATAGAGAATGTCCAGTTGTGATTGGAGGAGATTATATTACAACAGAAACAGGAACAGGACTGGTCCATACAGCTCCAGGACATGGACAGGAAGACTATGTGACTGGCCAGAAGTATGGACTACCCATACTTTCTCCAGTAGATGATGGTGGAAAGTTCACTGAAGAAGCTGGGCAGTTTAGTGGGCTTGATGTTCTTGGTGAAGGTAACGCTGCTGTTGTGAAGCACTTGGATGAACATCTCTCACTTGTCATGGAAGAATCATATGGTAAGTTCTTTTTCTTTAGTTCCTCATTTTGGGGTTTTCCGGATTCTTTCCTAAATTATCTTGATTCTTAAAAATATCTTACAGATTAAACAACTATGATAGGTTGTGTCATCATTTGTTCCTTCCATGTCTTATGATGCAGAGCACAAGTATCCATATGATTGGCGAACAAAAAAACCAACAATATTTAGAGCAACAGAGCAATGGTTTGCATCGGTTGAGGGATTCCGTGATGCTGCTATGAGTGCAATTGGTCAAGTAAAATGGTTTCCACCTCAGGTATTTTATTATTAGACATTTTTTGTAAAATTCTTCTATTTATTTGTATATTTATTCTCGTATAGTTGTGTCTTCTATCATATTGTATGCTATCTAATGTAAATATATGTGTATATCTTAGGCAGAAAACAGAATCTCAGCAATGACATCTGGCCGCAGTGATTGGTGTATATCACGACAAAGGACATGGGGTGTTCCCATCCCAGTTTTTTATCATATGGAATCTCGAGAACCTCTTATGAATGAAGAGACCATTGAGCATATCAAATGTAGGTACCTAAAACATAGCAAAACTATGTTTAGTCCATCCTCAAATTAAGAGTATGTGCTATCTCAATTGTTAATAGACAACAAAAATTAACCAATAAAGTTCTTATCTGAGTAAATGTAATTGTATATCCGAAAGTTTATCAATTTCCTATGCTCTTTCAAACTATTTGTTGGCCAGTTTAAACTTATTCACCCTAACACTCATTTCAAATTTTATTTTGAGACCTGGTCAGCTATCATAGCCCAAAAGGGTAGTGATGCATGGTGGTATATGACAGTAGAGGACCTTCTTCCTACAAAGTACCGTGAAAAAGCTGCAGAATATGAAAAGGGAACTGACACAATGGATGTTTGGTTCGATTCAGGTGGGGAAATGTTCTGTTATGAAACAATTGGTCTTATAAATTCCTCAGCTGCATTTCTAAGGTTTCTTGTAGAGGGACTTTAGACAGCTTTATAATATATGATTATCTGTCATGTGTATCTGTTGATAACTTATGCATATGATTTTTAAAACTGAGGTAGTATTCAGATTATACAGATTAAAAAAAAATTGCATATACTTATACTGTAACATTCAATTCTCTTTTTGCTTTTTTATGATAGTACAGTTGAACATAGGACTTTCTACACATACTCCCAGGCCCTAGCTGGAACTAACTATTTCTTCAGTTGCTTTCTTATGAATATGGTGTTTCTTAGTTGCTTACTTTTGAATTCAGGTTCCTCCTGGGCTGCAGTCTTGGGGAAAAGAAGTAGTCTTAGTTTTCCAGCAGACTTGTACCTTGAGGGAACCGATCAGCACAGGGGCTGGTTTCAGAGTTCATTACTGACAAGTATAGCTACCAGAGGTAATGTGTTTTAAGATATTACAAATTTAGGAAGGTATTGTATTTGTAGGCTAAGTATATAATTACTTATAGTGCTGCCATAGTAAAGGGTACAAGTCCATGTGTTATTGTAGTACTAGTTTTTGTATAATAAAAAGTTTAGAGTCACTATAAAATAGACAATGGTTGAGTCTGATTTTTTGGGTTTATTCCTTTCCTTCTTTTCTAACTTTTTCTTACTCTATTTTCTTTGCATCTCAACAATTTTACTATCGTATTAGCCTATATGATGCCTCGTTCTTTATTAAATTATTATATCAAAGAAAGCGTTCATCGTTCCCTGATTAACTTAGCTTGTAGTTGCTTTTACCTGATTCTGTTATTTTTATAACAAATACATATCTTGAGGGTGAAATTCAGTAAAAGAAAAAAAAAATCTCTCCATGTTTACCACATTTTGAGAAGGTAGTAATAGATGTAAGAGAGGACAAGAGATCCTCCATAATGATAGATACATAAATAAATAATAAATTAAAGCCTTCTGATCTCTTTCGTGGCCAAAAGCTAACTGCTACAGCTACTGATCCAACAACATAATCATCTTAAGTATTTTCAAAATAATATTTTGTTTTAAAATCCTTATGAAAAATGTACTAAAAATTCCTAAAGATCGCGAAACTTTTTGTTAAAAAAACTAAGGAATAAATCCAATAAAGTGAATGATTTAGAGATTTTAGTAATGTTAATTATATAATTTCAAAAGTATATGTGCTTACTTGTGGACAAATACTGCTTGAGTAAGAATATAGTGTTTAAATTAGACACTAAATAAATCTGTCATTTTCGTTTTTACCACAGGGAAAGCTCCATATTCTAGTGTTGTAACACATGGATTTGTACTGGATGAGAAAGGTTTGAAGATGAGCAAATCTTTGGGTAATGTTGTGGATCCACGCATTGTAATTGAAGGTGGTAAAAATCAAAAGGTCAGTAATGTATATAAAAATATCACTTTTGGAATGGTATCCCCATGTATATCTTCCTTTTATCAAAGCCATAGAGTAATTGGCTTCTTGTTTTCTCTGCCTGATTCTCAGGAAGCACCTGCTTATGGAGCTGATGTCCTCCGACTCTGGGTTTCTAGTGTAGATTATACAGGTGACGTGATGATTGGCCCTCAGATTCTTCGTCAAATGTCTGAGATCTACAGGAAGTTGAGAGGCACTTTGAGATACCTCTTGGCAAATCTTCATGATTGGAAAGTATGGCTCAAATGTTATCAGAGGACTGAGTTCAATTATTTTTACTCAATAGAATTTTGTTCTCTTTTTCTTTGTCTGAAAGTGAAAACCCTTACTTTTTTTTTGTCTCGGGTATAGGTTAACATAATGCCCTATGTCTCCATACCTTTCTCTGCAATTTTCTTTCTACTTGTTTAGTCACTAGTCCAACTTTGTCTTATTGACAGGTAGATTATGCTACTCCATACCATGAACTTCCCAGGATTGATCAGCATGCACTATTCCAGCTTGAAAATGTTGTAAATAACATTCAAGGGAATTATGAAAATTACCAGTTTTTCAAGATATTTCAGGTAATTATTGTAAATCCCAGTGAAACATTCTATTTATTTGATGTGTGCCCATGTATATGCTTAATTCGTATGTTATTATACGTGTGAGGGTGGCGAACCCGCATTCTTCCATGTTTCTTTATGATGCTGCTGGAATGTTGTCAATACCCAAATGCCAACACTGCGGTTTGACTGTATTTTGATTTACAAATGGAAAGCTATCATCAGGTCAAATAGGGGGAGAGTTACTGTACCAAAGAAAAACCATTCAAGTAAATGATAAGCCTGAAAATGTAAAAAGAGAGGAAAAAAAAAATTGTAGGTGTCTTTGCTTATTGTTTCATGCCCGTCAAGTTTGATGGCAAGACACCATAAATCTCTATTAATCATAGAATTTGTTTGCTTATGAATGATCACTCGTGTCTTTAGCTAAAGTTCTTTCAATAAACTGTTTGATTTGTTAATAATTATGTTACAAATTTCCTCTTCTCAGATTTTACAGAGGTTTGTTATTGTTGACCTGTCAAATTTCTATTTTGATGTTGCCAAAGATCGGCTTTATGTTGGGTAAGTTGGCATACTTAAAGCTCTTCCTGCTTTATTTTTTTTTTTTGTCCCGTACAGCCTGCATTATGCACATCATATGCCATTATCCACGGATACTCTATTTTCTTTTTCTAACCTTTTTGCTAATTTGCAGTGGATCAACAAGTTATACACGGAGAAGTTGCCAAACAGTCCTTGCAGCTCATCTCCTCTCCATTATAAGAGTAATAGCACCAATATTACCTCATTTAGCTGAGGATGTATGGCAAAACCTTCCTTTCCAGTATGTAACTGAGTATGGTTCTGTCGCTGAATATGTATTTGAGTCAAGATGGCCCACCTTGAATGAAAGATGGCTTGCCCTCCCTGCCGAAGAAATTAATTTCTGGGAAAAGATTCTTGAGGTAGGCTCTCTTATAGTGTAATCTGAATCATTTTTCATATCATTCATAATAAACTAAGGAGGATCCTTCTGGCCAAAAGTGTTAAGTGTTAACTTATACAATATAAAAGATTGAAACAATATAATGAGTGATAATAGTTTGTCATGAATTTTTCCTTAGAACAGAATAATATAATTACCGGAGAACATGACTTAACAATAAACTCTATTAGCATTCTTCTCTTTCTGAATCCTTAATTATATTTATGTAGTCCGACAACTCTATATAACTGAAAAACAGTCTAATTTTAGTAATTTCTTTTTCTTATATAAGGATTTTGGGCTGACTATGAAGGAGACACGATTATGCTGTTATAAAATTGGAAAACTCAATGGGTTAAATGATTAAAATTGTAACTCATATGTGACTCAGGTGGTTCACACTGTATCACTGTCATCAGTTCCCTTAAGTGTCATCTTTTTTTTTTCTCTTGCATCTATTATTTTAATCTTTAATTTTCCTTCTTTTTTTTTTCTGAAGTTAATGTTAAAATAGATGAAAAAAAAAAGGAAGTTAGATTATCCTCATTTTGCTCTCGAGAGATCTAAAATGGTGAATTTACATAAAAAAAATAAAGAAAATCTGATATGATGGTGTTTGTACTGAATGAAAAGCATATTTTCACAGCTGAGGGCAGAGGTTAATAAAGTTTTGGAGGTTGCTCGAACTGGTAAGTTAATTGGAGCCAGTTTAGACGCAAAGGTTCATATTTATACGTCTGATGCCAGCCTGGCATCCCAATTATCTGATCTATGTGCTTCCAAAAACGATGCTGACACATTGCATCGTCTGTTCATAACGTCTCAGGTATGTCTCTATCCATCTCATTTGTTCAGAAAATAGGAGAGAGCAGAAGCCGAAGGGAACAAACAAATTTTATTATCGAAAGATTTCAGCATGGTTCTCAAATGCAATTATGTGAATTTATGAATTTCTACAATGCATAGAAGAAATAGAGCTTTTGCTTCTACAACACATTTTTTACTCTTTGGAAGATAATATGGCATTTCATGCAAACTAGAAAGTCTGTGATTACTCTGATTAACACATTTATTGTTGTTGCATGTATAACAACGTGCAGGCTGAGATTATGCCTTCACTAGAGGATGAAATTGTTGGAAATATACCATATAGTGGTGAGTTTGTTCTTCAAGGGAAGAGCAAAGTGTGGGTTGGCATCTCTCGAGCTGAGGGTTCAAAGTGTGAAAGATGCTGGAATTATTCAGACTTAGTTGGCTCATTTTCCGACCACCCTACCCTCTGTGCTCGCTGCCACAATGTCGTCGCCGTTCACACATCCCCTGAAGTAGCTGCTGTCAGTTGAGATTTCTCAAGTAAAATCATTTTGAGTTCTATCTGATTTTATTTCTTCAATTGTTGGTAACGTTGATGTCACTATTTTGTTCAGCGTTTAATTTATTTATGACCCACAATGGTCATACACGGCGTCTTTACTAGAACAAAGCTTATTTACATAGACAACATTTCGAATGAAATAAAATCTTATTTTCGTCTTTTATAAATAGGTGCTTTCTTACTGATTTTTATCAAGTATTTCTTAATTTAATTATTTATGTATATTCATTGTTATTTTGATTATTTCATTTAATTTATTGACATAATAGAATTTATTGACTGTCAATATTAAATGATGACATAATATAATTGAAATTTGTATCTATTACTAAAATCTATTTTTTATTTTTGAAAATGGTTATTTTTCAAATAAGCCTTCTATTTTTGGTACTTCTTAATTTTATTTCTTTAAAAATGTATTCATGGTCACTTTAAGCCTTCTAGTTTTTTTTTTCTATGGTCACAATTAACTGTTATTAAAATGAGTTTGGTGCAAATGGTCCATTTATAAAAGACTTGGGCATAAGTGTCCAAACTTACTTGGTTTGCCTTGGGTTAACTTTTTTTTTCAGATAAAAGAAGCAACTTCAATTTCATCCTCTCCTTGGAAAAAAAGTGATACTTGATGACCAATTATATAGTATGCTAAAACAAATATATATATATATATATATATATAGAGAGAGAGAGAGAGAGAGAGAGAGAGAGAGAGTATTCTAATAGAAGAAGCAAATAAAGTTGAAAATTGTCAACCTGTAAGACTATGTAAATACATTCTGTACGAACTGGCTGAATACATTTTGTGATGGGCATTAAACTGTGAGCATAGAATTTAAAAAGGTTAGCTCACTTAATACAACAACAACCAAAGCCTTATCCCACTAGGTGGAGTCGGCTATATGAATCAACTGACGCCAACGTGTTCTATCCTTGCACATGTCAACCGTAAGGTTATTGATAGCTAAATCTTTTCAGATAATTTCTTGGATAGTTTTCTTTGGTCTTCCCCTTCCCCGGATTATAAGATTCTCTACCATTTGATCAACTCTGCGTACCGAGGCCTCTAAGGGTCTTCTTTGCACATGCCCAAACCACCTAAGGCGTGTTTCAACCAATTTCTCAATGATAGGCGTCACACCAACCTCCTCTCTGATGACTTCATTCTTGATCTTATCCATAATAGTATGACCACACATCCAACGAAGCATTCTCATCTCAATCACGTTGAATTTTTGCTCATGTTGCCCTTTTATTGACGTTTAATTCTCATTCTTAATGCATCTAACTAATTATGAAAGTTCGCCCCCAGTGATCTATTCCAAAAGAAAGTCTAAATATATTCATGAGCTTATGACTATAATATTTTAAAAAATAATAATAAAACTCACCGTATTTGTTTCAATTTCTACATGGCCTAATGTTACCTACATAACAACTACCCTGAACTGCATGTAAAAACTGAGTTTTGACTCCAGATTGAATAAAAAAGCAGCCTCGCCCCACGTTAGAACAAAATTTAGCTGTGCCAATAACTAATCAGAAAAGGAGAGATTCAAGATCAGAGATCAGCTAGGTAATCAAGTAATTGGACACGATCTCCATTTTGTAAGGCATAAATATCTGAAAGATTGCTGGTTAAGATTTTGATGTAATCGTGTGCAGGATGCGCACCACAACCACTCAATATATAGCAACCACAATGTTGATGAATTTACAAGAAAGGGGATGTCCAAATAATGATACAAAGTCAGGAAGATTCATGTTACAAACAGAAAGAAACCCAGGTTAGTAGTATCAATAAGTTAAACATCCTGCATCAGTGAATTAACCTGAGCACATGAATTAGGTGAAGGCTGTTGCATCATCTCAGTTTCATCTAAATCCTGAGATTGAATCTGCAAGTCCTGTCAAATAAACTGATTGTCACCAGGGGCTAAAATAAAAAGGTATAGCGAGCTAAAATCAGTTTTCATGGGGTCAGGATACTCTTAATCCAAGATATCACAAGATAGTCACTTTAGCTGCCTCTCACTGTTATTTTCAATTAAAAAGTATATTGACTGTCAAATGATACACATTATAGCTAACAAATAAATTTGCCAATTCTCATCATCTATACTAAGTCAATTTGTGAATTTGAACGACCAATTCAAGTCTCAAGTCAATCTACCCAGCAACTTGCTGATCTTGAGGGACCCCCAGATTTCCACCCTTAGACTCACCCAACCCCTCCCCCCCACAAATAAAAATCCATTTTTTTCCCCAGAAATTTAACTTAGTGGGCCTGAGCCAAGAAATAAATGAAAATAAATTGAATACCTGAGTGTGTAGAAGTGTTTGTGGTTGCTGGTCTTGGGCTAAAGCATAAGCTTGCGGTTGAGACATTCTGTAGTAGGGTTCTTTCAGATCAAGTTTACATGATGTAGTTTGAAGAATCTCCCCTTGTTCAGCACCAGGGCCCCACATTTTAGCTATAATTCAAATCGAACCATTGCTTGTTAGCAGAACAATGCAACATAATAACAAAGATAAGGGGCATTAAAAGACAGACCAACCTGACAATGTTAAATATAACGTATAACTCTGTGCATTGTGGGCAATCATGTGCAGCCTGCCCGTCAATTCTTGTCCTGCCATAACATAAATTGGTTGATTGAGAACACAGCGTAATTGGTACCAGTGGGTGGTTGGTGACCCAGGAGCAGTTGTAAGCCACCTTTGCACAGAGCTGTGAACTTGGAACTATTAGAAACAAATCAACAGCTAGGAAGAATCATGAAAGTAGATAAAAAGCAGACTAGACAATACTACTTAAACTGTATTGTTTACCTTCCATTGAATAATACATCAAACCAACAGGCCAACCCATGTACCCGGGCACCCACAGATGCTATAAATCTCAAAGGAATGTCTATTTCATACAGATCTTCTTCCTACAGAATCAACATGTAAGTTGTGAGAATTTGCTACACAAAAGGTGACTTCGTTTAAACAGCAGCAATAAGACAAATACGTTGTGACCAAAGAATACATGTAAACACGAAGTGGAATAATTGTTAACAGTTAAGATCCACTAAATCCATGGACCAGTTAAAACATTTCAAAACTAGAATTTAACTTCCAATAGAAAACCCATAAACACTATCATTGCTTTCTACAGTAATGTTTAATTATTAAGGTTTGGAACAGAAATTTGCACCCTAAATAAAATCAAAATGCATCAGCTTCTCAAAACGGAAAATAAAAAAAAAATTAAAAAAAAAAAAGCGGGGGAAGGGGTTAGTCCTTACCTTTACTTTGGTGAAGTCTATCACATGGAATGTAGGAGGAGCTACTAGCAATCTTGGATCAAAAGCATCCACCACAGGCTGTACGGAGGAAGATGGGGGAAACAACATCAGTTTTATGATAAATAGCAAATTCGTGGTAGAAAATACAATAAAATGTATCAGAATGACATATACCCAGAAAATGTCCATAGAAACTGAAGTGAAATTAATAGAGGGCGAGCCTAATCAATGTATTTCAACAACTCTATCAATTTCTGTTCTGTCCAAGCAATTATAAAAAGGAACTTTGTAAGTTAGACAACTTCTCTAGAGGATCATCAATCTCAATATTCAAGTCCTTAAAACTAAGTAGCTACAAGGAAATGCCCACTGTTTTCTGTTAAAGAACACGTCCAAATCTCTAATGCAAAATATATCCAGACCACTAACATACTTCTAAACCTATTAAAAGACCTTACATTAAGCGTGCAAGTTGAATGCATTAGGGGAGAAGAATAACGTATTGTGCTAGCAGATTACTGTTATAATCTTATTTTCTTCTTTATACGTCACTTCCCCTATCACCTTCATCAAAACCAACACATGTACATGACTTAAAATACAAAATCCAAAAGGGTCAATTCAAGTGGATCAAACAGATGATTTTCAAAGAAGAATGTCAATCACAATTATCGATAAATCATTTAAATGATAATTCAAAGGACAAAAAAATAAGCATCTCCAGGTGCTAATTTGGATGCCTTGAAATACCACATAACCACTCACAGAATGCGTGCAAACATACACAGAAGACTATAAAGTATTACATCATAACCAGAGTGGACAAGGAAAATATCCATAAATCAAATCTCTTCCCTGTACTTGATACATTGCTCTTTATGGACCAACTAATTGAAAAATAAAACAATATATCAAGCTCTTCAGTTTGCTGTGTGACTGACAAATTTCATATTCCATAATTTAAATTTCAAAATCACCATAAATAGTACAAGAAACAGGCATAGTTCCCAATTTGCCCTTGTCAAAGCATTATAACATGTCTATGCCATCCTCAACTAAAAAATACGTTTCAGAACTGAACAGTTACCGAAGAGAGAAAGGAAGAAAATTAAAAAATGTATCCTATATGATCCTTTGGGGAGTAGGGAACTTAACCCCTAAACAACCATTCCATACTATATGGCTAAATCTAGCCTACTCTTGAAGGAGACAAACAGTAATTTTGACAATTTATAAGAGCAAGAATGATACCTGAGAAAAGTATCCTTGAAATGCAGTACCATGCAAAGGTGTCAAATCAACACCATAATAGTTTTGTTGCTGCCAAAAGAGAGCCTGAACAATAGAACAATATTGACCATTCAGATTTTGTTTTAGGAAATATACTAAAAGAAACAAGGAAAAGATTCCTCAAAACGTAACTATAAGAGAATGATAGATAGGACATTAGGACAAAATTTTAGAGCATAGAACAGTGAGAACAACAGCTAAGGACATGGATTCTATAATAAAGATTATTGTTATGTCTTAAAGAATTTAACCCTTTACTAATTCAGTGTACATAATTGAATACCATTGAAAGAGTTTTAACTGGACAACCATTGCAAACCTCAGCCATGGAAACATCAATCAAATGAGCTGTTTATCACTGGAAATTTTAAAATCCTGCTAAAGTTTTACAAAACCAAGCCTCTTTCATAAAATGTTGCTGCCAAATTTAAGTGCCAAAACAATGTTTTTAAAGATGTATAATAATGATACATTTAAAAGATACACATCATAGTTACAAACCTTATTAGCAATTTCGACAAACAAATATTCATCAGTGAAAGGTGCCATGTGAATCCTACACCAACAATGAAGTCAAAGTCACAAGACAAATAATTATTCAAATTATTATAAGCATGCACAAACTGCAGACCTTTAAATCCAGCAATCAAAATCAAGGTCATGGAAAGAGAAACAGTCAAGTTTAAAATGGTTTAATTAATCTGTTGGTAGCTACCCCAAATTTTCAATATGGACTTACAAAAAAAAAAGTTTGCAATTAGGTCCTTCGAGATTTAATTTTGATAACGAGTCCCCAAATTAGTCATTTGTCAGGAAACCACTACTTAGTGCCAATGAGGGAAACAAATTGAACACATAGCAAATACTTGGTTGCCACATTACCAAATGTACAAATAGATCTTCATAGTTTCATTGAGAACTATATATAAAATTCAGTGAAACTAATGGGACAGTAGCATGTGTTTATGGGTGTGATTAGTATTTGCCACATTAGTTCTAAGTAACAATCCATCAACAGAATACTAACATCGGCCACTTCATTAAGGGGAAAAAATTTAAAACTACAAGGACTAATTATAAGTGCAGTGAGGACGTTTAATGTTGAAATTTACCTTCCTACTGTAGGAAACATTTTCCCGTTAGGGGTGAGAAACCTATCCCTAGCAATGACGTAAGACTCCAGCATTCTTTCATTAACCAACAAGGTGCCTGCACAGCAATAGAGAAACTTTCCTCAGAAACAACTGAATAAAAAAGTTTGAACATCTTGCATTAAGTACCATTAAACACAAGCATAAAGAAATTTAATTGTGAACACTTCAGTAGTCTTGAAGCTTATAAACAAGGGAAACAGCAAAAGAAGAACGCATGGACAACAAGATACAGAACTTATAGATGAATTAGCAGCACCATTTTCCATATTGACTGAAGTAGAATGAGCTTACCCATAGGCTCAGAGATCAAGATATCTGCTTTCTCTGGCAATTCAACATCTTCAACCTTGCCCTTAATCACCTGTATTCTTATACATAAGAGTGCCTTAAATATTGAGACAGTGAATAAAGAAAGAATGTTTGAAAAAACCTAAGGAACAAAATCTCACTGTAATTCGTTGGCCTAGTGATGGGTTGCCAGCTATAAGCTTCCGGGCATATTCTGCCATTTCAGATGCTTCCACGGCATAAACATGCTTTGCGCCAGCCTGAGAGGGATAATATAAGAAAGACCGAATACAGAGTTATAGTTGAAAGCAATTGCACTTATTGTACAGTGCATAAGATTCAACTGATAGAATCACTAATTACCTGAGCTGCAAATAATGACAGAATACCACTACCAGCACCAACATCAACTACTACACGGCCATTGAAATCGACACGGTTCTCAATAACTGCAGCATAATAGGTTCCTGAAACAAGATCATAAATGAATTTTTCAGCTACAGGTAAAACATTGGGAACTTCATTGTCCTGTTTTAAATGAAGCTAGTAACTTCTCCCAAATGCAGAATAAAACCAAATGGGTCTTCAGAATACAAAATGGTATAACCTGTTCTCACATAGTCCTGCAACATATTTTGCTGATGTAGAAGCTGTCCATAATAATGGAAATACATTTTTGCAGAAGATGCTTCTATCTTCTCATCAAATTTGCTTTTTGAACTTGAAATGATTCCATTCGGTAAGTTTCTACCTGATTAAAAAAAACGAACAAATCAAATAAATGTCAGGATTTACTTGCAAATCAACAAGATCAAGCAATCAAACATAAAAATAATAACTTGTAAAGCAGCACCTTGAACATTAGCTTCCTTCTTCCATTGCTGGAATACACTATCAAAGGCCCCACTCTCCTCCTCATTTCTAAAGTGGATGGAGATTCCCCTTAAGAATGATGTCTGGGTCTCAAAAGTAAAATTATTAAAGACAAATACTCAACAATTCAACATTGCTAAAAACAAATAACACAATGAAATAACGTGCAGCAAAAATATACTATCAAGGAATAAACTTATGTTAAGATCCTTAAGTATTAGCCAGAGTTCTTCAATAAACATATGACATGTGGTGAAAATCTTTCAGATGACCCAATCATGTAATGCTGAAATAAAAAAAAAAAAGTCTACTTGTCAGATTGTTATTAGAGAACTAGGTATCAAAAACCTAAAGCCACCTCTAAGTTTTGTCCTATTATAATAGGATTCTTCAAGCTAAAATATCCGAAACACAAAGAACTGTTCTGGCTTTACAAAAATACCAACAAAATGAAACAATATTAAGCGATGCTACAAAGCCACCATACTCTACAAAAAGATTAAGCTACATACCTCTTTCCCGACATCAGACGGTTCCGACATGCAAACCAATTGTGTAGGACCTAATTTGAATAGCTGTAAACCACCAATGCAAATTCACCGAAAGATTAGTCATGTATTTATCAGGAATTTCTCATTCACTGCAGACGTCGTCATTACGCGGGGAAAACTAAGTATGTTTAGCACATGCTTTGAACATTGGATAAACAACCGAAATTTGAAAAGGGTAAAACATTAATAATAATTAATAATAAATCAGAATAAACAGTGATGTCAACTTATTATAGCTTATAAAATTCCTTCTTTCCTGTTTTCTTGCAGTTACTAATCGCCGAACAAAAACTAAAATATAAGTTCAAAATCAAAAACGGAAAGGAACCTGAGCAGTTCGAAGATCAATATCGAGTGGAATCTGGTGAGAATCCTGATGAATTTGCAGCTGCGCCACAGAACCGTCGGAAGTGAAGCGAGCAATTCCCGGAGAAGCAGAAGAAGCTGGCGAAGAGAGCACAGAAACTGATGCCAAAGCAAACTCTCGCTGGCTCCGCTTTTGCCCTACTGAATCCTCCATTACCGTCTTCAGCAACAAGCTCAATCCCAGCCACAATCTCTTTTATTTTTCGAAACGGAAAAAAGAATAGAAACAAAAGAATACGTGTATGTATATATAAGGGTGTAAAATATGGAAATAAAATAAAGAATGAGAGAGAAGGTAAACAAAATATGGAAACTAGGGTTTGGGTTTTGAGGAAAGGGTTCTTGAGAAAATCTGAGAGCCGCCAAAGGGAGAGAGAGGTGTTTGGAGGTGAAAGCTTTGGGCTTTTATAGTGTGTGTGTTGCTTTCATGGTTCAGTAGAAGCGATGAGTGATGACTCGTTAGAGTTAGAAATTAGAATGTGTGTGTGGCTTTTGATTTATTTTTGGAGTGACGAAACATCACACACACAGACACATCATGTGCTCTCTCTCTCTCACGCGCGCTCTCTGCCTTGCTTTGGTCAGGAATGCGGGATCTGCTGTATCGCAGTTACAATATTTTCGCTATCGCAATGACGTGTTCGTCTGTCAATGGATTAGAGATTGCAATTCCTGTGGGCCCGCATCGGGATTCCTGCCTCATTGCCTCTTTTTTTTTATTTGCTTCTTTAACTAAAATTTCAGTTTGGTCCTCGTTTATTCACTTTTTTCTTAATTTAGTCACTCCCAAATTTTTCTTTTCAATTTGATCCCTAACAATTGATTACATAATAACATATTTTGTTTTGTGTAAACATGAATTTTCTCCATCTATCTGTGTAATGATATAGACAAAGATTAATTTCATTTCAATTAGAACGAACAATTAAAACTCTCATAACAATATCGATTTTAGAGATTAAATTTTAATTCTCTCATATGAGTCGCAGCTTGCTTACCATTTTGTGAGTAGAAATGGTGTTTAAGAAAGCTCAATAATTCCTCATTGGTCATTAAGTTATTATGTGGGAAAATTAAGTCTGTCATTTTTCTCTGGGAAAATTTATTACGAAAAAAGTGACTAAAAGTTGTTTTTTTGGCCTGAAGATTATTATGATTATAATGTAATACTGTCCTGCATGAGATGTAACTTCTCTTAATTTAGTCACCAATAAATGATATTTAGTAGCATGAAAAATTATTATAAATTATTTTCTTCTTTATCTTTTTATAAGATAATGTCAACAAATATGCTAGCGTTATGTCATTGAAATACTGAATACTAAAAGTTGTTTTATTTGGCATACAATTCTCATTAATATTTTAATATTAACGATTTCATTGCAAATAGATAGATATTATATTTATCTTCCCTAACTACAGTTTTGCGATACATCAATCAAGATTATGAAAGTTACCTATATTTTAAAGGTTGCTTTCACTAAGTACAGGTAAAGCCATAGGTAAATGAGTAAAAAACAGAGTAGGATGCTTAAAAATATTTATTTACATTAAATATCAATTTATTGAAATAAATAAAACAGCTTAGGACAAATGAGATTGTTACCAAAAACCAAAAAGTAAGAAACAAATGAAACTAACGAGTCAATTTGATCCCAATTAATAATGTCAAACTGAAAAGAAAACATTCCATTACATTGTGAACAAAAATTAGGCAACATGTACGTCATTAGAATTTTTTTTCCCTTACAAAGTAGATTTCCCACAATTTAGGTCATAGTTGATCCATAAATGGGGGAGAGCTTGAATTTGGGATTTCAAATAAGGTTATGAAATCAAAATACTAATAATTAACCAAAAATAAAAAGAACTTTTTCAAGAGGGGTCTATGACTGTCGCCAGCAATTAAAGTAATGAGTATTAAGTAAACTCAAGTAGTCAAGTGTCTGGTGTAGTTCAACCATGAAAAATTTTAACTATATAATAACACAACAACATTAATTAAAATCAAAACAATTTTGATCGTCTCTATCATTTTTTATCAATTAAACAGCAGTTTACCACTTCATGCATCGAGATGTAGCTACATAAATCATAAATTCATAATGCCACATGATATATCATCACAAGATATTTTTTACCTATTAATTTTACAGTCTAAACAAGAATTACTCTTTGTTTGAATCGAAACATCCCCAGAAACAAAACTCTAATAACAATAAGAACGTACTCAACAAAATTCAAACTCTAAGAAACCTACCATTACAAGGTTCATACTTCATACAGACCCTATGCTGATAAATAGCAGATTTTCCTTCTGTATCACAATGTGATCACAGAAAACTACAAGTTTTGTCATATACTATGTAGGGCCTATCCTTCAATCCTTATCTGTAGCCAACTAGGATTGGCAAGGGGCCCAATAGTATTATTGAACAGAGGATTTAAGGAGAGAATCGAAATCCATACTATTTGGAGTTCCCTACCATAACTTTACTGAATACAAAGCTAAGATATCATAAGTACAACACGTAGGAAATTGATAAAAAAAGGTACAAGCCTATACCAATACACTTATACGCCTTCCATAATTAGAGACTACCTATCAAAGGGAAAATATGGAACATAATCCAGAAGATGGTGTCTGCTTCTTTTTGTTAATTAATCAATATAAACTAAACACCACAACAATAATCCGTAAAACAGGGAAAATAAATTATGATCACAGAACTGCAAATTGAAGACATTAAATTCGAAGCACACTTCAGTAGCAGATCAATAGTAGAAAGCAAGACGAAAATAGATACCATGTACAGCTATATATATATATACAGGAATACAGTATTTTATCAATTAGTCTCCTAAGAAGAAAAGATACACGCAGCAGAATCCAGAATAGTGACAGAAAGATGTTAATTTTTTTTTTTTCCTTTGAATGAAGTCATACAAGTTAAATACTATTATAAATTCGAACCATAATTACATATTCACATCTATTATATACACAACTAAGAAGAAGGCAACCTGGTAGCTTTGAAAACAGGATGAAGAAATCCAAGCTCATCTTTCACATCAAGGGGATTACTGGTGTCATTTCTGATTTTCTTAACTTTGCGACTAGCAAGTGACCTGTGAGTGAAGCCATACATTTGCAGAATCTGGTTATCCCCAAAATTATAAGCACGATCCATCTGCTTCAAGCACCTCTCAACAGGATAATCCCCAAATTTCCCACAAGGCTTGCATCCCACAAAGTGAGTAACGAGCGGCCATCGATGATCACCAAAACCTGGATGATAATTCTCCAGCATTTCTTCGTACCGATCAACTAAAATCCCCCAATATCCATGTAGATAATAGCCACTCTCTAGATACACCTTCTCTCCCCATTTCTCTCGCTCCGTCGCTAATAAATAAACCATCGCCGATTGATCATCGGCTTCGAACACCGGCCGATCTTTGAGCTCTCTGGTGAGGATTTTCCCTGCTTCATCCCTAATTTTCCCTTTGGGACCCATCGGAGCCCAAGCATCGAGAATGTCAAGCGACCATTGACAATTTCGGAGGAGGAAGCTCCCGGTGTTCAAGCCGATCCAATTCTTCTGATCGTACACCATTTCGTCCCAGCCGTGCATAACGAGATTGTGATCTCTGTATCGCTCCCATGGAACCTCAAACGCCATGTCTGTGAACATTGCGTCGCTGTCCATCCACCATAGAAACTCAATCTCCGGATGAGACAGCAAGAGTTTTCGAATCAACGGAAGTTTTGCCCAGAATCCGGCCATTTCGGCATCGAGAAGAGCCATATTGTAGAAAATCTCGATTCCATGAAGCCTACAGTAATCGATCTTGTTCTTGATGGATTTCAAAAGGTAGTGATCACCCACCGGGTTCTCACACGGTTTGGGCGATGACCCGGTAACGAGTAAGACCCGGGGTTTATTGGGTCGGATGAAATTCGGGTTGTTGTTTAACCATTGGGCTCGCTGTTGGTCCCAATCCGATATCTTAGGTCCGAGAGTGTAAGGCGAGTTCGGGTCGGGTTTCTCGTCTTCGGGTCCTTCATCTACGAGAATCTTCGAGATGTCGAAGCTAGCGTAAGAATTAGCCTGTGAGTGTGAGGAATCGGCGTGGTCTTCCTTTTCCGGGTGGGCTTCAACGAGGGCGCGATGTGGCTCCACGCGCCGAGCTCGCGAGTACAAGTGAGAACGGATCTCGTTGAAGTCTTGCTCCGGCGTGCCGAACTTGCCGGCGCCGATGGTGCCACGGAGGACAATGACGGTGAGGAAGAGGCAGAAGAAAGTGACGGTGCCGTGGCGCCACGCGCGCTGGATCTGACGGAGACGGCGTTGTCCGAGCCACTGGGTCAGCATTTTCGAACCGAACCGGACCGGACTAACACTCTTACGGTGGTTCGGAGCCGGAACCGGAGCTTACTGGTATTGCGATTACAGGGATGGTTGTGAAAGGCGTAATCGGATGGCAGAGATGGTAAATATGAGAGAAGCGAAGGGTGGTTCCGAAGAGAGACAGCTTGTTAGAGCTGAAGGAAGGAAAATCCTCCTGATCATTCAATTCAGATGAGAGAACTGAGAGAGAATGAATGTAAGAAGAGAAGCAAGATTTTTGTTTTGTTTTGTTTTTAATTGTGTTTTTTTTACTGTTTCTTTCCTCGTTTTGTACTACATGATTTTTGTCCTTGTCATCATTTTTTTTTTTTTTGTTTTTATCCCGTAGGCATGTTTGGTAAAAAGCTGTCGATGTACAGATCACAACTCGAAAATCTGGTGTTCCAATTGAGTACAGCTGGTAATTGTAGACCTTACAGTTGAGGACAGTGGTGAGAAGGGAGGATAAGCTTTTTGCCTTTTTCTTTACTTTGTAAGTTGGCTTCCTTATTGGGCCTATATCCGTTTGACGCCCGCGTAAGGCCCAATTTGTGCTCACAAGTCGCAAACTAATTTTTCGATTTTGTGTGATGCTTTTATATTGGGCTAGAATAACAAGTAATATTTTAAAGGTCCGAGGTTATTTTGGTTCTAAATGTATGTCATAATATTTATTTTAGTCTATTATGTTTTAAAATGTTCAAATTAGTCCTAAATGTTGACAAAATAATTCATTTCGGTCAAAAACTTTTGAATTTAGTCATATTTCTCTCGTCTCTCACTTCAATTTCAAAGTACTTATTAAGAAGAACTCGTAGCACTGAATCTGTCGCATTCGAATTAAAAACGAAAGAAATATAATTAACTATGTTTGTTTGACTATAAAATGAAATGTCTACTTTTATGACCGATTTGATGTTATTTTATAATAACGCCAACTAAATAGAGAAAGTACTCTTCGAGAACAATACGTAGCTCTAAACTCGTCATGTTTAAACTTGAAACAAGCCATATTCAATAGTTGGGACCAAAATGAAACATTTTACAAATATTTAGGACCAATTTAAACATTTTGAAACATAACGAACCAAAATGAACATTAAAGCATACATTTAGGACCAAATTGACCCTTTAACCTATTTTAAATATGTAGTTAGTTAGGCTCATGTAGTTAGACTTGGATTTTTTTTTTTTTTGGCCTGAGTTAGACTTGGATTTTACAAGTCCTCTGATCCATGGTAAAAGTCCAAATTGAATCATTTAAATTTGGGTAAATTACACAAAAGGACTTTGTGGTTTGGTCCATTTTCAGATAGGGTACATGTGGTTTAAAAAGTGTCAAATAGAGTCCTTGTGGTTTACTCTGTTAACAAAAAGGATCCTGAGGTATATTATTGTCCAAAATTTTACGAAAATCTTAGCTAATATACTATTTTAAGACTCTAACTATTAATTTTTATACGTTTGACTCCTATTTGTATGAAATTTGACGGAAATCTTAGCTAAAGCACTATTTTAAGATCCTAACTATTACTATGAAACTTTTCTTTTTTTGTGTCAAAGTCCTTCTCTCATACAAATAGGGAGTCAAACGCATAAAAATTAATAATTAGGGTCTTAAAATAGTATTTTAGCCAAAATTTTCGTCAAATTTTGGACGGAGATATACCTCAAGACCCTTTTTGTTAATGGAGCAAACCACAGGAACCATATTTGAAACTTTTTAAACCACAGGGACTCTATCTGAAAATGGGCCAAACCACAGGGTCCTTTTGTGTAATTTACACTTTAAATTTAACTTTTCTAGACTTTTCTGTATTTTTTTTTTTTTGAACAACGACTTTTCTGTATTCGGATAAGTTTTGATCGTCAAAATTTGTGCTCACTGCTAAAATTGGAACACATAACGACCTCGTTGGATATGATATAACTGAGGAACAGTGCTAAGACCGTAGGGATCCTCAATCTCGTCCCAAAGCTTCTTGGCAGAGCTGCAATAAACCAAGGTATCAGCAATATCCTTGGTGATGGAGTTCATGATCCATGATTTAATCATGCAATCAACGCGCTTCCACTTGCGAAACATAGTAGCATCAGTAGGGGCTATCAAGGGGACCATCATCGAGCTTGGCTCAACATCACTCTGAGTGGAAGCAAAACTGGGAGTAGACGCCATTGATAAGGAAAGAAAGTAGGGTAAAAATCAAGAGAAGAGCGTAGCTGATCGTTTGCGTAGCTCTGATACCATGTAGAAAGACCTAACTCTCCCAAAAGAGCTCTCATAGGGAGCGGATTGCCTCATTATATATATAGAGTTAGAAGGCCCTTTAACCAAAGGATGTGGGACTTCAACACACCCAACTCGAGTGTGAAGCCAACTTGGCTCATCCATCCACACACAACCTGACTCTGATACCATGAACCAAATGTGGTAAAAATGGCTGAATATTTCATTACACCAAAATGTCTTAATATACAACAATTCGTCACATGCTCTTGGCACGAAAATAAATGCAATAAAGGCAGAAAATAACAAACTGTACAGGTGGCATACTAACACTAACCGAAAGAATATTCTAGCTACTAAGGGAAAAATATACTAAAATGCAAAATATACAAATAATACGTGTACAAGAACACACCCATTACATAGGACAAGAGAGAGGTTTTAAGAGTATAAAAAAAAAAAAAAAGAGAGAGAGGTTTTAAATCCAGAGGATCTGGGTCCGTAAAGGTCATATATAGAAGTAGTTTCATTATGCTTGGTAAAGGTAAGGTACATTAACCTACAAAATGATAGTTTTATTACTTATTGGCGTATGTAAGAGCCGAAACCTTTAAAAACTCAATAAACAGAATAAAGTCATCATCATATCAAAACCTACAGGCTATATCAGTATCCAAAATCGAAGAGCAATAATTTTGATTACGTCTTAAAAACTGAATAGAGAAATTTGATTCCGCATTCACGTTACAAAATTGACGTCGTCCTAGCTAGTTTTGTAAGTACCTAATTAAAACACACCAACCAAAAACGTAACAAAAAAAATCAAAGAAACGAAAGCTGCAAGGAGACTAGAGCCATATAGGCGGCCCAAGCGAGACATGGCTTAGCCAAATCTTTAGCAAAAGGGTTGACTTTTCTAAACATGGTGTAACAAAAATAAATGGTAGCAAAATCAACCATACAAGCCAAGAAAGCCACGAAATGAGCAGCCATGACGAGCACAAGAGGGTGCCACACAATGCTGAGAGAGACATGAGCCAAGTAGAAAGGCAGAGCCACCGAATCCGTGCCGAGCCCGCCGTCGGCCCAGACAAGCCAGGCGGCGAGGCCCATGAAGAAGGAGGAAGTGGTGGTGGCAAGATGGATGAGCCAAAGAGGAGGGAGCCAGAAGGGCTTGTTGGGTAGCCCATGGTACTTGCGGCCCGAGCCAAAGCAGAAGATGATGGCTAAGGTTAGGGAGAGAGGGACCGTGACACCTATGGCTAGGGATCGGAGGGCTCGTTTGGCTTTGCCCTGTTTTTTAGTCTCAGAGGAAGGCATTGTTAATGTTATTAGACGTTGGAATTCTTGGAAGAATTGAAGGAGAAGAAAGAGGGATTTTGAAGAAATTGAAATGGGAGATTTGGGATTAGTAAATATTGAGCGTTATGGAGCAAAGTAAGGAGGCTCTTAAATATATGGGATTGATTGTTGGCGTATATATGTGCAATTACATGCATCATCCATCACTACTAGTATAGCAATATTTCGATTTCGGAAGTGATCATATATTTGCGGTGTATATATGGTGAATAAGAATTTAAATCACCAACGTACTATGTAAAAGCAGAGAATACATCACCTTTTGTATGTTACATGGCATGGTGTCAACCTTCCCTCTGTTGCCACGTGGACATTTACATCAGCCTATGTGGTCAACATTTGGACAAATCACATAGCAACGTACGTTTGCTTTTTAAATTTATTTGTTGTTGTAATCCTTTACATTAATGACAATATTGAATTGTGTATCAATCATATTTGGCAAATATCACATCATTAATAAATTTTAATAATTAGTATAATATATTATGTAACTGTATCTTAATTAATATCAATAGTAATAATGATGATAATAATGATATTTCATTCATTAATATGAAATAAATTATCATTTATTTTAATTTTAAAATTCACAATAACTAATTAGCTATTGTTTACTATAATTATTAAGTATGATATATATGATTAATGCCATAATATATATTTTTATATACATACGCAAAATACATTGTTTACCATGTTAAATGTCTCCTCACGTGCCACCTATACAGCTACAATATAATAGTGACCATATATAATACCAACCATTAGAATTTTCAAATACAATAGTGAACCAATTTTTATAAAAATATCTCGAGCTGAACCAATTAATTGGTGAGACTCGAGATTTAGCTCGGTCCAATTTAAAATTTGGAGCCAACCCGGTTGGTATATTCAACCAAGCCCATGAACAATCCCATACTAAGCTTAATGGGCCAGACAGGTTTTAAATTAATAATTTATATACTATTCAATCAAGTCCTCTACATCCTTGTGTTGCAGCAAATCAAGCTCCACACAAATTTTAACTTGATAGTCTCAACTAAATGTATCCTTCGGGATACAATTATATTTTTTTTTTTTTGGTAACCGGGATACAATTATAATTATGGCATAGTAATGCTGGGGAAAAAACAGCACATCAACTCAGGTTACATAATTTATTCATGGATGCAATTATTTTATTTCTCCACAAATTAATTTTCCAGCCACCTCATGGTCCATGGACACCACACAAGTCACATAAATGCCATTTTCCGTACACATGTCAATGTCGTTTTCAATCTCATTTTAAAATATCTCTTTGAGAGTATATATGTTGATGTTGATATACATATACATCCTCCACAAAAAAGTTAAAAATTAAAGATAATTGGGAAAAGTAATTATTTTATCTTAAGTTTTATATTATCTTTTAATTTTGTCTCTAATATTTATTTTTAAAACCTCATTTTTCGCAATTTTCTTATTTATTCTAATAAAAATATTTGACTAAAATATAAAACTTTAATAATAGAACTAACGGTGATACTTCACATTTTGGGTGTTTACTTACTTAGTTTTCGAATTCGTACCTGATTAAGTCTAGTCCCCATACGCTTCGGGGCGACCATTGACTCAGTCAATAACCTTTTTGAGTAGTTCGAGGCGACCCTTGACTTGGTCAGACCCACGTGGCACACACGTTTGGCGACCGATCCACCTGTAAACTTCAACTCTCCCACGATGGTCACGCTCCGCTTTATCCGGACTCCCACCTCCTTTATGATTGAATATTGTGGGTCTGAACGTGGGGGGCTCCCTTCGGTCTCCACCGTCCACCTTTACTCTATAAATACCCATGAAAGTCATCGGTTTAAGGTTAGTTACTATCTCAACTATGAACTCCCTTTACTCTCACCTCAAACTCATTCTATAACTAGAGTGTCGGAGTTTTTTTCGGAGGCCCTCTATGAAGTCTTTGAAGGTCTTTTAATTCTACTTCGCTTATTCCTCTAGGTAAGTTTGATTACTTTTAGTTTATCAAAAAGTAAATAAATATTTGAAATAAAATTAAATTCTTTACAAAATTTAGGGACGAATAATATATTTTTAACAAAGTAATTTTTAAAAAAGAGGTAGAACGAAATATGAATGAACTTCAGAACTTGGGAAATAATAGAGGATTGTAGGCTCACCCTCACCTTCAAAACTCACGAAATTGAGAACAAATGAACATGGCCTAGGTTGGTGATAGTGGTTAATGACAAAACTTCACAAACGTGACATGTTTGTTTCTTCCCTCTATAATTCTATATAGGTTTTGTCTGTATATAATCGTGCCTTTTTCTTATTCGTTGAAACCAGATTGAGAGATTTCAAATACTTAAAAATTTAATTAGGATTTTCTTTCACATGATCATTTGTTCATATTAAGTAAATATGATTATCGTACGTCTTATTGAGTTTCGGAAGCCCCCTAGCTAGCTAGCTATTCTTCTATTGGAGCATTGTGAATACAACATACAGTGTATATGAGTAAATTAATAATCTAATGTTAAAACGTGATAATTGTTTAAAAGTAAAGTTACAACATATAGTTTTAAATGGATGTAATTATAATTGCAATAATTTTTTATTTAAAAAATAAGTTTGATGGCTAAAATCTCATTTTGGTCCTTGAAGTACAAGATGAATCCTGTCTTAGTCCCTACAATTATTTTTGTTTGTTCCCTTTTAGTCTTTAAAATTGTTTACTTATTTCTTTATTAGTTCATGGGCAAGTTTGGTTCAAAGTTTCATTGTTACATATATGACAGACATTTGAGATATTTTCTTTTCTCCATGCCAAATCAATTAAGGTGTGAGGTGGGATAATTTTTTATAATTAATTTAATACTAAAAAATAAAAATAAAAATAATTTTTGTAACCAATTCGAACCTGTATATGAAACCACATCACTAGTTGCATGCAATATTTATTTTGCATCATAGACTAACTCATTTAACATTAGAATTTGAATAAAATTTGTTCGATAACTAATGGCTGAACAAATAAAAAATTTTAAAGACTAAAATACAATAGAAAAAATTAATGATCAATATAGAATTTATCATATTCTTCAGGGACTAAGAAGAGGTTTTGAACCAACTTAAATTGATCCACAAATCATATGTAATTATAATTTTTGTTGATATAGCATTTCTTTTAGAATCCAATTAACATCCCTTAATTGAGAGATCAAGATAAAAGATTATTGCTCTGGAGACATAGATTTACCTTTACCAATATATATATATATATATATCATTCATGTTTTTGGATTAAGATTTCGTGGATCGGTGTTTCATTTAAGGGTTTGTCGTTAGTTAATTGATTGCTGTATATATAAAGCGGGATTTGAACCCTCGACCTTGTTTAAGTGACTTAATGAACTCGACGACTAGGTCATCCAAACTTGGTTATATATTAAATTTATCAGTAAATCTCAATGAATAGTTTAAACAAATAGACTTAATTGATTATAACTTTTTTAAATTTCATCTTTCAATAGTATAATAAAAAATTGACACTTTTTGAAGAATAATAATCGTTAATTTACTTTACAAATATCCTGATATTGATCAGCTTCTCTAGTACTCAACTAATTGTTATTTTAAAAAAAATCATTAATATTGAAATTAAACCTGAAAAGGAAAATAAAATGAAAAATATAGTAATAAATTAGAATTGATTTGTCGCAATGTAAGCCAGTGCCAACCATCGAGTATACATTATTTTTGAATACCCTGAAGGCGTGTATGAAGAGGAATATATGAAATGGCACGAAATTTGGTAGTAATGGAGAAGATAATCGTTGTATGAAGACAATAGGACAAAGGCTTGTGAGGTGTGTGTATAGTTGGCACCCAAAAAAAAGTGAAGATGCCTATACCATAATAATAATAATAATAATAATAACAATAATAATAATAATAATAATAATAATAATAATAATAGGAGTGCTTAGGGATGATCAAAATACCCATACCCAACGAGGACCCTGAAAATTACCCTATGGGTATGGGTTTGGACTCGTACCCATCCTTAATGGGTACGGGTTCGGGTATGGTGGTACCCTACCCATACCCTACCCATTAATAATAATAAATATATTTTTATATATAAAAAATATAATACTTTAACACTTTTTATTGAAAAAATATTAAAGTTTTTATAAATATTAAAATATTTTATTAATGCATTCATATTTATGATTTATTTTTTAATTTTTAGTAGTTATAGATGTAAAAAGTTAGATGAATATAAATTTTATAACAACCAAAAATAATTTATTTTAAAATTTTTCCGAATTCGGGTTCGGGTTCGGGGATTACAATACCCAACGGGTATGGATATGGGAATTGATTTTGATACCCGCTCACATATGAGTATGGATACGGGTATCATAGTACCTTATCCATACCCTACCCAGGAGTAGTGCCCTTCTCCACTGATGATTTTGATTGATGCTGATTATAATGCATGTGAGCCTGACTTTTAATGGAAGATAAGAATATTATCAAAAAGAAAATGCATGAAAGTGATGCTTATAAAAGGCTGTTTTTTCGGTGACTCTCTATCTCAAGGAATTTTTAAAAGCTTATTTAATTTAGCATAACATGTTGTATCATAACACCCACTAACTCAACCTAATAATTCACTATTGATTCATGTTGCCTTTCATTTCGGCCCAACCACACACTCTTATAATCAATTAGACAAATTTCAGCATCATTCATAATCTAACCGCTATTTATTTCAAAAAAAAATATACACTTTATTCTATGATGATTGACGGCATTTTTTATTATAATAATATCAAATAATATTATGAAATAACATAACGTGTCATTCATGAAAGCTGTACATGCGTCATACAATATGCATTGCCAAAATTATTTCCTTTCCTTTAGATTTTTCTAAAATCTATTTATTTGTACAGATTTCATTTCTAATTATTTATTTCCCCTTTTTACAACATTCCACCCATGATATTAAAAGTTTCGGAAAAGAAGCATAGAAAGAAATAATATATTTTTTTAAAAAATGTAAAAACTGACAGTACATAATGGGCTTCATACCATAATCATACTCCTTTCTGCGTTTTCCTCAATTTCAACGCAAGAAGGAGAAAATAAAAGTGTCCTAAAACTGATTAGAAAGAAAACAAGTACAAACAACAGGTGCCTTCACAGGAACCACATACCCAAAAGGCACAAAACCCATTACCATAAAGAGTCACTTCTTTATTTCCATATCTTTAATCTTTAATTTACCATTACCTACCATAAACTCCAAAAAAGCAACCCATCATTTCACACCTCACACTACGCACATTACCTTTCCAAAAAGCAAAAAGGAAAAAAAAAAACTAAAAACAATGCTTTCTGGAATGTTCAATCTCAAGATTGAAGAAGGAAGAAGAAGAAACACAAGCACAAGAATCACAATGAAACAAGCCATTAATAATAAATTTGGACATAATTCACTCATTAAACATGAATGTGTTCCTAAATTACAATAGATTCATAACTAAATTTTATTCAGCTCTACTTCTCTCTACTTGTATTATAATATATAAGCATCATCCATTCATCCCCATCAAACCCATCATAATGTAGAAATTACAAAACAGAGAGAGAAATAAATAAATAGTAAAAATATAATTAAAAAAAAAGAAAGAGGTAAAAATAATTTCAACGCCTGCATCGAGTGATAGCACTGCATCCACGACGATAAGGATTCGCCTGAGCACCAGGCCGGCAATTATAATAAGAAGCACCTCGCCGGGAACATGGTACAGTGTTCCTCCTAAGCGCACCGTAGCTTATGTACCTTCTTCCAGCTAAAATGCGCCGATTGCTTTCCGAGTCCATTTCGAACTCACCGAACAGTCCAGATTCGTCGTCGTCCATCATCAAGCACTCAGCGATGGATCCACGACACTCCGATTTCGCCGCCGGGAAGAATCCGGCGAGATTGTGGTGGTGGTGGTCGCCGCCGACGAAACCGACGGTTGATGATGAGGAGAGGGTTACGTGGACGGCCAAGATCAAGCAGAGAACAAGAGAACCGAAGAAGCTTGATGTTGATGAGCTCTTCATTGTGATTTTTTTTCTTTTCTTTCTTTCTTTCTTCAATTTGGCTAACAGTGGAAAGAAAATTAGGGGCCTCACTGGCTATAAGAGACGGTCGATTTGTAAATGCCACCAGGTTTGAGAAAAATCACGAAGGGTGCCACTTGACTTTAACGTTACTCTCTGTGTGTGTATTACTGTATTTTGCTTTGCTTGTGATTTAAGAATGTCACTTAGCTTTTATAGAGACAACGCGTACTGCTAATCATCTTTTGACTTTATTTTAGAATTTAAATCTTGTCTTTGTTTATTTATTAATTCAGATTTTTTTAATAAGTATTCTGGAGTCTGTACTAAAATTGCAGGATTCACAATTGTGATTAAGCCAGTTGGAGGCCACCAATCAGTGAGTGACAAATATTTCTGGCTTAATTAATTAATTAGTAATTATTAAATAATTGAGATTTATTTATTTTCCTTTTCTTTCTCAATGCTGAAATTTGGTTGCATTTTAAAGAGACAGAGCATATTTGAAGGATATTGTCCTTTTTTAATTTTCGGCCGAAGGCCAATGATTTGGCTAACCTCAGGGAAAAGAGAAAAAGATAACCGAGTTCTTTGAATTAAATTAATATTACTTTGAAATGATTCTATGTTTCTTGTTTACTTCTGGTTTTTTTTATGTAGGGAATCCAACTGATGTGTACAACAAGAGTTAATTATTTTCTTTAATAAATATTTCAATAATAAAACTAAAGATATAATGCTGAGTCATTAAAAATTTTACATGTGTTAGGCTTTTATCATATATTTTTTAAAATATAAAAAAATTGATAAAACTTTATGGGAGAATGGGGAAGGCCATTTAATATTTGGGAATGAAAGGAGCGTGTTACGTTTGAGTCATTGAGAAGTCTGAATGTGATGATGGAAAGAACAACACGTAGGACGTAGGAGCGCATTCTATGCCGTTAATGAAGTTATGTATTTATTTATATATTAATATATGTAACATATTGACTTCCGTTGCAGAAAAATAAAATGAACACACACAATATGTTTTCTATCTAGCACTTATTGCGTGAGATATGGACAGATAAAAATATATGCTAAAAGTTTCTATCTACACTGGAGAACATATTGTCACGATTTGCATGAATGAAAAATGCTAATTCACACACTGGGGAAAAATGCTAATTCACACACTGGGGAAATTGCTTTATCTGTTGTACTTATATACGATATTCAGATTTTCATTTCCTATCAAAACCTTTTTGTTTCCTTTTCATTGGAAAATGAAATTTAAGCTAATATTTATACAACCGCGCCAAAATGATCTTATATGTTACTATATGGTTTTTTTTTTTGGCCATTTTACTATGTGGTTGTCTTTATTAATTTCCCTCCTCTGTTTATTTTTTGTTTCTGAGAACTTCTACTCTCACATGTCACCATTTATATATTTTTGTTAAAGTAAATTATTCTTTGGTACTCTGTCGTATAAACCGATTCCACTTTGCTACAAGTAGCCATCTATCATTTTACATACTTAAAAACTTGATACGGTTGATCATATTTTTATTCAATCAAAGCCATCTATATCAATTTAATTTTTCATACACAAGTATGATAGGAAAACTTAACATTTGTTTGAAATTTAACATTTTTATCACAAAGAAGGATTATAAAATCAATTTTTTTTTTTTTCTGAATGGACAAATAAACATGGCTATGTAACTTATTCCTTTTGCCCAAAAAGCTAATTTTGGGCCCTAATGCAGGCCTAGCTTGGCAAATTGCCAAATATTAATAAATTACTCACCTAATTAAATTAGACAAAAAAAAAACTTACCTAATTAAAGAAAATTGCTTTCCCGAACCAAACTCATTGTGGGCCTAATGTGGGCTTAGGTAAGCAAAAATGCAAAATGTCTGACATTAAAGTCCTTACTGTCTAGTTTTGGGCCTCCAAACCAATGCGTATATCTTAAGCCCGGCCCATAACTAAAATAACTAGGTTTTGATGATATATAATTCGTCGTCATCTTCACCCGCCTTAACCTAGCTAGGCTAGCTAACGACGAGTTCTTTGCCTCCTCTGGTACGCTCTTTCTCCATCTCTCTATCTCTCTCTGCTCTTTGGTAGTTCATTCTTACTCTACTAATTGTGAATGTACTCGGCTGTTTTGATCTTATATATGCTATAGGAATTTCACTTGCTTTTCCGCTTCTTTAGGGTTTTCCCTTGATGGGAAAACAATCTTCGAGATTCATAGAACTACGAAGGCTGATGCTGTTTCTATGTATTGCGCACTCGGTCTTGGGGATTTTTTTTATTGCTAATTATTGTAGCTTTGATAATTGAACTTCGGTGGAATGTATGCATTACCTATTAGTGTCAGCTTCGTATCCTCAATGGGTTGTGATTGTGTATACTTTGGAACTGTTGCCTTTTCCTTGTATGTTTAAAGGTCTGGTAGGGTTTTTATTTTGTTGTTATTCTCGGTTTATGAATCTAATTTTCGAACACGCTGCATAATAAACTGGCAATTCTCTCTAATAATACTGAAGTTTTAGGTGTAGAATATTTAGTTATTGTATTTTTCTATATACTTGGATCAGGTTTCTATATCTTCAACGGAAGTTGTAAAACTTGGAAAAAAAGATGCAGAACGAGGAGGGACAGATCACTGAACTTTACATCCCAAGAAAATGGTATTTATTATAATTTGGATAATTTTCTATGATATTGTGGTGTGACTATTGTTTGTGAGGTGAACCAATATTTTATGTCTTGCAGCTCTGCAACAAACAGACTGATCACTGCTAAGGATCATGCCTCTGTTCAGATTAACATTGGGCACTTGGATGAGAATGGCATTTATAATGGCCATTTTTCCACATTTGCCCTGTGCGGCTTCATTCGTGCCCAGGTCTGTTTGCTTTATTTGATAACTTGCCTTCCTGCTTTGGTATTTCTTTGTGATATATTACGAGACTTGTGACTTTTTGAGTGTTGGCAACATTTGCAATTTGGATTGGCTGGGGAAATTTGGTCAATTTGTATGTTTGTCAATTATGCATTTGTCATCTTATTGCCCGGCGTGTTTCTTTTTATGATTTTCTGGTTAACAGATTATATTTGACTTGGGCACCTAGTAATACGTTAATTGGTTTCCACCCGTTTTGTTGAGTATTTTGCAGTTTCCTGTCTATTGATATCTTTTAGTTAATGTGATGGTTTGTTGCTCTTGTTGCTGCATTCTTTTGCAGCATAAGCTTAACTGGTCGATGTTGCATCATCTATCAATCAACTTTACTAGACTTCATTCTATGTTCACATGCTACCTTTTTATTTTCTTTAGCTGAATTGGTCTATGGGATATGGATTTGTTCTCAGGTTCTGTAGGCTTCTGAAGTTTATAGTATTCCTTAAGTGCTCTGTGTCTTAATGCTTTATCTTGTCATTAAGTGAAAAATAATCGCCTAGGACCATTGTGGAATATGGGGTTTCAGGCCTTTTATTTGAAAAGGAAAATGTTGGCTTGGACAGTGATATTATTTTGTGATCTGTGGTGATTTGATTAACATGTCTGATAGCTAGATATTTCACTCTTGTATTGTAAGTTCATTTACTTATAAATAGAATATTGGTGGGAATGAATGTAGAAGAGCTACCTGTTATACATTTACATGAAATTTATAGTGCCATCATCTTCTTTCCAGGGAGATGCTGACAGTGCATTAGACCGATTGTGGCAGAAGAAGAAAGTTGATGTCAAGCAACAGTAGAAGAGGACATCAAAGTTCATTTGTTTCAAGTTTTACTGCTAGAAAACTCTCGAGTTAAAATTGCCAGCAATAGTTGTCTAGTAATGAAGTTGGAACGCTTAGTTTTATTTATGCCTTTCCTTTTAAGGGGAGTTGCTTTTTGACTTGCAAACTATTGAAGGATGTTTTGTTCTTATCAGCGCACTCTAAAATTTTCAGGATATTATCGTATTGTGTTCCACATAGATTGTTTTGCATATTAATTATTTCTAGAAAGGTATATAATTCATTAATAGTCTCCATATGATCGATGATGTAGCCTTCAACAATTTTTCGTTGGGAACTAGTTGCATATAACATGTTTGGTTCTTACTACACCATTAGCTCATTTATCATCATCATCCACGACATTAATGGATATGTCTAATTAGGAATTACCTATATGGAGACAAACGGGGTAATTCTATTTAGCTTTTTGTTATTTGGCATCAGAATCATATTCCTTAAAAGTGTTTTGAGGTTTGTATCTACTATCATGGTCGAGAAAGTATGGGCCATTCTGCTGGTCAAAGTTTGTAGAGAGTATGGCATCTTGTTATACGCGTTTGGAATAAATTGCTTGTGGTAGCTAATTTTATTTGCTTCTCTAAGGTAACACTGCAACATAATTTATTTATAGATAAAATTCAGTATGATCGGTAAATTGTCTGATAGAATAGTACGTAAATTATTTAAAAAGATACTGTGTATTAGTTTTTTATATGGAAAGACTTGAATCTATATGCTCTTCAGCCTGTTATATTTAGGAATTTTATTTTCTTTCATATCTAATGAAAATATCATAACTTTTTTATATTTTTTTAATTATAATTCAAATGGTATATTTGAAAATCCAAGAAGTACATAACGTTAAATAACACATGGTTCACAGTTCACTATTTTTTGGCCGAGTTCACGGTTCGCAATTAACTCCTTGGAATTTCCGTTGTATATCTCAAGGACATTGAGGTGATCGCTAAAATTTATAGGTCAAGTAGCACAAATCTCGTGAGACTTGTTTTAAACAAGTAGTTTATATATGATTTCAAGACTTAATCCAGGATATTTTTGCTTTAAAAAAAATCCAGGACATTAATCTCTCGCACTTCAATAACTAGATAATTGAGCTGGGCTAATATAATTTTAGACTACCATTTCACTATGATTCTTAGTATAACATAGTTTAACTTTGTACTATTTTTTTTAGTCATTAACAAATACTATAATACCGAAAGATTGTAATTAAAGATAAGAGGCATTGAGTCATGAACAGAATTAAAAAGAAAAAAAAGGGAGAGGATTGCTAGGATCACATCATACATTATACATCAGCTCAAATATCATAAAAGATGTAATTAGGGCAAGATTTTCAAGAGTCGATGTCTAACGCCGGCAACAATGTAAGTTCTAATTTTCATTTCGCTAATTTGTAGTCTTCCCACTATTCTTCATGTGGTTAAACCAAATATCCTAATCACTATCATTCTTACGTTCTGTTGAGGTTTAAAAAAATCTCTTGTTAAATTACTCAGACTTGTAACTATCAATACTATGAACTGATGGTTGTCTGTAGCGTAATAATGAGTTAATTTTCTCCATTATTGCGGTGTATTGATTAATATGACCCGATAAATCAATCAAATACTACGTTATATTGGAGAAAAAGAAGTCTTGGTTTCAAACATACAAATTCTACGAAGGTCAAGGGGGGCCTATTCGTAATTGCCACTTGAAACATTCGACACTAAACATAATATTTCACTGACTGGCATGCTTGGGTCACTGTTTCTGGTTTCTACACATTCGGCATGTTCCCGCCAAGTCGGTCTCCTCAATTCAACATATAACATACAACGTTATATAGAACAGAGTTAGAAAGACATGAGTGGAGGCTATCCGCCAATCCTGGAGGGTGTCTGAGGAGGGGAATCGGAGTTACCATCCGAGTATCCGCCAATCTTCCGAGTGGAGGGTTTCCGCCAATCCTCGAGAGTGTCCGAGGAGTGGATTCCATCCACGAAATCTGAACGCCCTTTATTGGGCCACCTGTGGGTTGTCCTCCGGTGGGTTGGCGGCGTTGCCCTCCGGGGGGTAGTCGGCATTGTCCATCCATCCATCCATTTATCTTCTACACAATAATACACTAATCTTACTAAGATCAGTTTAAAATCAATACATTTTAGATGAGAAACGGCTCACGGTGGGAGGAAGTCGGAGAGGAAAATTGAGGAGTCAATTAAGAAGAGGAAGTGAAATGATTAGGGTTTTTAGGTGAGAGAAGAGGAAGGTTTGGCAAAGGTTTTGAAATTTGGTAGATACCTTCCAGGATTGGCGGATACCCCCTCCTCGGACACTCTCCAGGATTGGCGGATACCTTCCACCCGGATGGTGACACCGGTAGCCCCTCCTCGGACACTCTCCAGGAGTGGCGGATACCTTCCACCCGGATTGTAATACCGATTACCCCTCATCGGACACTCTCGAGGATTGGCGGATACCTTCCACCCGGATGGTGACACCGGTTATCCCACCTCGGACACTCTCCAAGATTGGCGGATACCTTCCACCTGGATGGTAACACCGATTACCCCTCCTCGGAAGGTATCCGGGCGGAATGTAGCCGCCAATCCTCTCTCTCCGTGTGTGACATCCTGGAGAGTTTGATTGTGTGGGATTCTAAACAAAAAAAAAATTTGTGACAGGTGGCCCAATGAAGGGCGTTGAGATTTCATGGATGGAATCCACTCCCAATGAAGGGCGATCGCCGTTGTCCTCCGGGGGGTAGTCGTGGTTGCCTTCCCGGGGGTTGGCGGCGTTGCCCTCCGGGGGGTAGTCGGCGTTGCCTTCCGTGGTGTAGTTGGGGTTGCCCTCCGGGGGTAGTCGGCGTTGTCCTCCGGTGGGTGGGCGGCGTTGCCCTCCGGGGGGTAATCGGCGTTGTCCATCCATCCATCCATCCATCCATCCATCCATTTATCCTCTACACAATAATACACTAATCTTACTAAGATCAGTTTAAAATCAATACATTTTAGATGAGAAACGGCTCAGAAGCTCACCTCGACGGAGTCGGCCGGAATCGGAATCGGTGAACAGGGGTAAGAAACTGAAACGGAAATGACAAACACTCATCTTCATCCTTAGAATGGGTTGAACAAAGCGAACCAAAATTTTTGAAACCATAGTCAGAATTTTCACACTTGATCTGAAAAAGTTTTCACAAAACCCCCCAAAATTTCATATACAACCCATCAAAACCCCCAAACTTTTGAAAGAGCATTTTAAATTCTTGATATAAAAAAGCCAAGAGAATGATTTCAACTTACCGTGAAGTGAATCATTTGCACTGAAAGCCCCCAAATCTCTTAAATCTTAGGGATAGTGACAATTAAGTCCCAAAACCATTCAGCTTCGTCAATAATAAATGACCTGAAAAAAACAAAACAAAAGAAAAAGTCAGAATAGAGAAGAGGAAGGGACAATGAGGATGATTAAGGTGAAAGGAGAAACCTGAATGGTTTTGAGAGGAGGGTCGTTCAACCGATTCATGTAACTCCGGCGACCATCACGGCCGTTGCTTCCTCCTACCCTCGCGACTTGAAAATGCAACTTGAAAACGACGGTGGTTGTAATCATGTAAGGATATATATAGATCGGGAGAGAAAGTGAGAGGGGAGAGGAGGAAGGTCGTGGCTGACGACGGCGACGGTCGTGGTTGACGACGGCGGCGCTCATGGCTGACGACGGCAGCGCTCGTGGCTGAACTGCGAGCGGATAGCGACGACAGAGATGAAATTTTTGGGAGGATGGAATGGTGACAAAGAGAATGGTAGGTGAGAGAAGAAGGAGGTTGGGAAAAATGTGTTCTGCTTTTGGTGATGTTGAATTGATGATTGAAATGTGGTAGATTGCAATTTGAAATTCAAAATTTGAAAAGAGATGAGGCAGCGGGAATTTGAGGCAGACATGAGGCAGCGGACAAAATGCGACGCGTGGCAGCTCGACAATTCCCATTTCAAATTTTGATTGGAAAAAAAAAAGAAAATGGAAAAATTAGACACATGTCAAGCTGTGGGTGCAATTGAGAAAATTGAAGGTGGGCCAACTATGCATACAATTGCGCCACGTGTGCGAAATGAGACATCTAATCTAATCTAATCTAATCTAATCTATCTAATCTAATCTATCTAATACTTTAACAAAGTAAAATAAAAGTTGCACACGTGTCAGCTCCACACTCCACAATCTAATCTAATCTAATCTAATTGTGGAGCTAACACGTGTCCCTCATTCTTCCACTCTCCAATTTTGAACTTTCCGCCAAACCTCTCAGCGCCAAATTCAATCTTCCACCATCCGAGTATCCGCCAATATTCCGAGTGGAGGCTATCCGCCAATCCTGGAGGGTGTCCGAGTAGTCCGAGGAGGGGTAATCGGTATCCGCCAATTTTTCATACACAAGTATGATAGGAAAACTTAACATTTGTTTGAAATTTAACATTTTTATCACAAAGAAGGATTATAAAGTCAATTTTTTTTTTCTGAATGGACAAATAAACATGGCTATGTAACTTATTCCTTTTGCCCAAAAAGCTAATTTTGGGCCCTAATGCAGGCCTAGCTTGGCAAATTGCCAAATATTAATAAATTACTTACCTAATTAAATTAGACAAAAAAAAAAACTTACCTAATTAAAGAAAATTGCTTTTCCGAACCAAACTCATTGTGGGCCTAATGTGGGCTTAGGTAAGCAAAAATGCAAAATGTCTGACATTAAAGTCCTTACTGTCTAGTTTTGGGCCTCCAAACCAATGCGTATATCTTAAGCCCGGCCCATAACTAAAATAACTAGGTTTTGATGATATATAATTCGTCGTCATCTTCACCCGCCTTAACCTAGCTAGGCTAGCTAACGACGAGTTCTTTGCCTCCTCTGGTACGCTCTTTCTCCATCTCTCTATCTCTCTCTGCTCTTTGGTAGTTCATTCTTACTCTACTAATTGTGAATGTACTCGGCTGTTTTGATCTTATATATGCTATAGGAATTTCACTTGCTTTTCCGCTTCTTTAGGGTTTTCCCTTGATGGGAAAACAATCTTCGAGATTCATAGAACTACGAAGGCTGATGCTGTTTCTATGTATTGCGCACTCGGTCTTGGGGATTTTTTTTATTGCTAATTATTGTAGCTTTGATAATTGAACTTCGGTGGAATGTATGCATTACCTATTAGTGTCAGCTTCGTATCCTCAATGGGTTGTGATTGTGTATACTTTGGAACTGTTGCCTTTTCCTTGTATGTTTAAAGGTCTGGTAGGGTTTTTATTTTGTTGTTATTCTCGGTTTATGAATCTAATTTTCGAACACGCTGCATAATAAACTGGCAATTCTCTCTAATAATACTGAAGTTTTAGGTGTAGAATATTTAGTTATTGTATTTTTCTATATACTTGGATCAGGTTTCTATATCTTCAACGGAAGTTGTAAAACTTGGAAAAAAAGATGCAGAACGAGGAGGGACAGATCACTGAACTTTACATCCCAAGAAAATGGTATTTATTATAATTTGGATAATTTTCTATGATATTGTGGTGTGACTATTGTTTGTGAGGTGAACCAATATTTTATGTCTTGCAGCTCTGCAACAAACAGACTGATCACTGCTAAGGATCATGCCTCTGTTCAGATTAACATTGGGCACTTGGATATATAATTAGGATAGGATTTGGGATTTACTAGCCGTGCACGAAGCCAGCTGATTCTCTGTTCCGCATTGTCTAAAATCTCAATTTACTTGTCCCTTCTATTTCTCTCCTTTGTTTTCTGTTTCGGGGCTACCTAGGGTTTCCCTGTCAAATTGCTCAAGGGATAATCGTCTTTTTCCCACTATTGTTTAAATAAGTTGAATTCCCGTCAAATCAATTTAGTAATTAGGGCAAGATTTTCAAGAGTCGATGTCTAACGCCGGCAACAATGTAAGTTCTAATTTTCATTTCGCTAATTTGTAGTCTTGCTCGAGAGGATACTTGTTTATTACTGCTTCATTATAGTACAAGATATCAGATTATAGAGTTGTTACAATTTTTTTTTCCGTCCATGCATCCTTTTCATAGGTCGCAGGGGTTGACAACACATTCAGAAGAAAATTTGATCGAGAAGAGTATTTGGAACGAGCTCGAGAGCGGGAGAGGCAGGTGAGTGTTCCGATTTCCTCTACGCTGTTTTCCTATACCTTTGCTGGCTATTTTCAATTAGTTTGGCGTAGCTAATCGTGACAATTTTGAACAGGAGGAAGAGGCACGATCTAAACCTAAATGTAAGTCGTTTTCTTTGTGTTCCAGTTTATATTTGCTTTTACCTAGTGGTTTTGCGCTTGATCATTTACGACCTTTTTGGTTGTTTTGATCGAATGAACTCAATACGTTATTGAGATTAGCATATTCGTACTTGTGCAGCCAATGGTCCTCCAGTGCAGAGGAAACCCTTGAAACATAGAGATTATGAAGTGGACCTTGAATCCCGCTTGGGGAAGACTCAGGTAAGTAAATCCGGACAGAATTTGAGTTCTAAATTAATGTAGTTTCTGGAAACAAGGATTTTCTGCGTTGCTTTTGGATCTAGCTTCATGTCTGCAATCAGCATTTTATGTCAGCTTCATGAGGATCTCTATTTTCTAATTGTCATTATCTTTACACTTTTGCTCGGCTGCATGATCGTTATAGACTTTGGCTTCATAGTTTTGGTGTGGGCAAATGCAAAATGAACATTTCTTTGTATCATGGCCTATTCGTTTATTGTTTCTCAAACTTTTATTTTGGTTGTTTCTTCCCCTTTTGATATGAACCAACCTTAATCTCTTTCTCCAACTTACCGTCTCCCCGCCCTTTTTAATTTGCAGACATCTATAGCATTCTCTGTTGTATACCTGTATGTAATTAGGATGTACCTGCTGTTATAGCTATAAATTTTGGTTTTCCTCACTATGGTTATCAACCTTTTTCAGGTTGTTACGCCAGTTGCGCCTCTAAGCCAACAGGTACTTGCATTTCATGCTTATTGCGGACTTCTAAAATCTTCGAGATATAACCATTTAATTTTCCTTGTTTTTCTAATGGGGGTAGGGGTAATGGATAATCAAGAGTGTAGATTGTGAAATCTTTTCTCTAGGGAAATGAATTCACTTAACCGGTTGAAGTTTCATGTTTTTTTTTTGCTAGCGCCACAGGGACCAGTCTATTACTAAACTGTAGATTTCTTCAGATAAATCTTGAACTATTAGACACAACCTTTACTGCTAAGCCGGTGCATCTGGATTTTGAAAATAAGTTACTGCCACCATCCATGCAAATTTCCTGTATAACACAAACATCAAACTATGCTTGGGCTATTGAACAAGATGCAACTGGTAGGGGACTGTTTCAACTGAGGAAATTTAGTTATCTAACTTCTGCAAGTGGTAGGGACTGAGCATGTGTCCTGGCTACCTCTTGTTCTGGTTACTGACAATTTTATTGTTTTTTAATTATATAGAGAGAGGACAAGAAATTAAACTTATTATAGACTTGGATCTTTCAGATTTTGCTATATATAATTTTTATCCTTTGCTATTTGATTATTAGATACTGTGTGTTTGCATAACGTATTTTACATTGTTCTATATGATTTTTCTGTGAAATTTTCACTTCTATTGCAGGCTGGATATTACTGCTCAGTTTGTGAGTGTGTGGTAAAGGATTCTGCAAACTACCTGGATCATATTAATGGAAAGAAACGTATGTGATCTTTTTGTTACATGATTGCTTTGATTTCTCACATGAAAGTATTTGGTTTAGTCATCCTCTGCAATTCTGATGATTCTTGTTTATTTGTCCTCAAAGATCAAAGAGCTCTGGGAATGTCTATGCGAGTGGAACGTGCTTCTCTTGAACAGGTACGTTAAAATAAGTTCCTTTTGTTATTTATTGTAACAATTCAAATTAAACAATGATTGTCTTTGTTTTTGCAATAATTGAAGCAGTAGTGAATCATTTCATGGAACACAGGTTCAGGAACGATTTGAAGTGCTTAAAAAACGTAAAGCTGTTGGTAGCTTCACAGAGCAAGGTAGAGCTTTGGATAGTGGGTTGGAAAATCTTTTTATTAGTTTTCCCCATAATGTTTTCTAATAAGTACTTTATGAGTAATTTTTCTCTGTATCTTAGTCTGAAATGTTTCTGTTCTATAATATTTAATTCAAATTTGATACAGATCTTGATGACCGGATCTTAAAACAGCAACAAGAGGAGGAAGAAAGAAAGCGGGAGCGACGAGAAAGGAAAAAAGAAAAGAAGGTCAGCAGCTCATTGTTTCTTATTTTGAGTCTGCTGTGTTGGTATCTTATTTCTTATGCCTGATGTCCCTGGGAAAGTCTAAGGAGTCCATTTACTCATTTTTCTGGTTATATTAATATGTAGTATTTGCATTTTTTTTTAAATAATGTAGTTAGTTATGTTTTTTATTCATGTATCCAGAAGGAGAAGGTAGTTGAAGAAGCACCTGAAATAGATCCTGATGTTGCAGCTATGATGGGGTTTGGTGGTTTTCGGTCATCCAAGAAATAATGTCATACCATATGTCCCATAAACAATGAACTCTGTTTACAAAAGTTATGGCAGCAGCCGTTTTGTAATGTCAAGCTGAATTTGGTATGAGACCACCCCAGCCTGATATGGAAGGAAATTGATAATGGATCATTATCACAAAAAGTTAGTGTATCTATAGAAGGAGCTTGATAGATTCAATCCAAAATTTGTGATTTGATTGGTTCTTGTACATCTTTTATGATATTTGAGCTGATGTATAATGTATGATGTGATCCTAGCAATCCTCTCCCTTTTTTTTCTTTTTAATTCTGCGAATTCATTTTTCTTAAGATGACCTTGCTTCTGGAAACTCGTTAATGACAGCAGATCTGCATATGCATCTATTGTTTGCTCTGATAATTTAGAAATTTGGACCTCTATCAATGTGAACATTATAAATGGAATTTGCTCCATTCTAACTTAATAGGCTTAGATTCTGCATGGTGGTTAAACCAAATATCCTAATCACTATCATTCTTACGTTCTGTTGAGGTTTAAAAAAATCGCTTGTTAAATTACTCAGACTTGTAACTATTAATACTATGAACTGATGGTTGTCTATTGTTTGCTCTGATAATTTAGAAATTTGGACCTCTATCAATGTGAACATTATAAATGGAATTTGCTCCATTCTAACTTAATAGGCTTAGATTCTGCATGGTGGTTAAACCAAATATCCTAATCACTATCATTATTACGTTCTGTTGAGGTTTAAAAAAATTGCTTGTTAAATTACTCAGACTTGTAACTATCAATACTATGAACTGATGGTTGTCTGTAGCGTAATAATGAGTTAATTTTCTCCATTATTGTGGTGTATTGATTAATAGGACCCGATAAATCAATCAAATACTACGTTATGTTGGAGAAAAAGAAGTCTTGGTTTCAAACATACAAATTCTACGAAGGTCAAGGCGGGCCTATTCGTAATTGCCACTTGAAACATTCGACACTAAACATAATATTTCACTGACTGGCATGCTTGGGTCACTGTTTCGAGTTAGAAAGACATGAGCAGAAACTTGCGAGAGATTGAACGGAAAGTTCTTGGTCTTCTCCACGGTCGCAATTCTCGCACCAAACTCACCCAAATCCATGCATTTTTCCTTCGCCATGGCCTTCATCAATCCAACCAGATTCTCGCCCACTTCGTTTCCATTTGCGCCGCCCTTGATCGAATGCCTTACGCCACTCGCATCTTTTCCCAATGCCAAAACCCTAATATTCTCCTCTTCAATTCCATGATCAAAGGCTATTCTTTGTCTCCACCCTTCATTCAATCCTTCCATCTTTTCTCCATTATGAAGACCCGCGGCATTTTGCCTGATGACTTCACTTTTGTGCCTTTGCTCAAGTCCAGTTCAAACCTCTCTCACTTCAAACTCGGCCAATGCATTCGCAGGTTATTCGAGCTGGATTTGAATCTCACGCTTCCATTCGAATCGGGTTAGTGGAGTTGTATACCACGTGCGAGATCATTGGGGATGCCGAGAAGGTGTTCGATACAATGTCTGATAGAGATACAATTGTTTGGAATTTGATGATTCGTGGATTTTGTAAGACGGGACATTTGGAAACGGGTTTGGCGCTTTTTAGACAAATGAGGGAACGTAGTATTGTTTCTTGGAACTCCATGATTTCTTGCCTAGCACAAAGTAAGCAGGACCATAAAGCTCTCGAACTTTTTCATGAAATGTTAGGACAGGGTTTTGAACCAGATGATGCAACCTTGGTCACAGTGCTTCCCGTCTGTGCTCGCCTTGGAGCTTTAGATGCTGGGATGTGGATTCACTCTTACGCATGTTCAAAAGGATATCAGCGAGATGTCATTGCTGTGGGAAATTCACTTCTGGATTTCTATTGTAAGTCTGGTAATCTTGAAGCCGCCTGGGGCATTTTTAATGAAATGCATCGTAAAAATGTGATTTCTTGGAACGCAATGATCTCAGGTTTGGCATATAATGGCAAGGGTGAACTTGGGGTTGAATTGTTCCAACAAATGATAGGGAAGGGCGTGAGCCCTTCTGACTCGACTTTTGTAGGGGTTTTAGCTTGTTGTGCCCATGCAGGTTTAGTGGATAGAGGGCTTGAAGTGTTTGCTTTAATGATTACAACATTCAAAGTTCAGCCAAAATTGGAGCATTATGGTTGCTTTATAGATCTTCTTGGACGTTGTGGACAGGTAAGGGAAGCTCACGAACTGATTAGAAGCATGCCCATGAAGCCAACTGCTGCAATATGGGGTTCATTGCTTAGTCCTTGTCGTACTTATGGTGAAAGGGAGCTCGCTGAAATAGCAGTTAAAGAGCTTATCAATCTTGAACCATGGAATTCTGGGAACTATGTATTGTTGTCAAACATTTGTGCAGAAGAAGGGAAATGGGTTGAAGTTGAAAAGGTTAGAGACTTGATGCGAGAAAACAGCCTCAAGAAAACTCCCGGACAGAGTGCATCTAGATAGTTGCAGGAGTTTGATTTGACAGATATATGAATCTGTTTATAGTCTTCGCAAACAAGAAGGAACACCAATTTTTATGCAGTAAGGTCACTTAAAGGAAAGCAATGTTATGAAATTGGAGGATGCTATCTCTAATCTGCCAATGGCCGGTCTTGGCTCTTGTCTATACCAGTTGCTACTTGTGCAACAAACCAAGAATTACATTCAACTTCAGAACTTGTCTTAAAAATGTTGGACGAGCTTTGGACGGAGAGAGAAGTGCTTTTGTTAGTTATCGAAGTGATTGCTCTAGCATTGCCTTTCATTGCCAATAAAGAAACTGTCGACGATACTGATACTCGTATGGGACAGTGGAAATGCAGTCTCCTAAGACTGGCCAGCCAGGTATTGCTGTCAAGAAAGAAGCTGGGGATGTGACGCCGAAGTTGGAATGTGATAATTACAGTTAAAAGAGAATTCTATTTTAGGTGGTTCAAGAAGGCTAAGGATTTTAATCATACCTTTCAGATATAGCAGTGTGTCCTACTCGGTATCAGTGTATCACTATTCATTAATATGAGTTCTTTTCTGGTTAAGATGGTCACGGAAACCTTTAGCCAGCTTTCTGATTATTTGTTATCAATAACACCCTGACAGTAATATACGTAGCACGTTTACGTGATAGTTATTTCCTGGATACCTATTTGTTACTAGTTTATGCACAGGCAAATTGCAAAGCTTTTTTACGAGAAGCTTTGTTTCAGATTTTACCAAAAGAAGCATATTAAAACAACAGCAATGCTCAATACAAGGAAGCTATCAATTTGGTTGTAAAGAAGTTCAACATGATCTGTTTCCTATTGCGATAATGCGTTGTTCAAAAAATAAAAATAAAAGCACAACTATGTTAGTGGAAGCCCATTGCTGAATTGCACCTGACAGAGTTTGAATGTCTGATTTGGAACTTGTAATTTTGGTTGGTGAGCCTTATTTTGGACCTAACCCTCAACCAAACAGAAAAGTTTGTTGTACGTTTAATATGCCAAGTACAAATATATCAACTTTATTAAAAAAATAAAGGACAAATATATTAAATTTGCTCAAAATAGCTAGGTTAGGCAACAATTATAAAGCATACGAATCAAATTCCTCATCTTAGTTATCCAAGAAATTTTCGTCCAAACAAGTTTTCGTATTGTTAACCACAAGTTTACTATTTCCAGTGGGAGAAATAGACCATATGGAATGTATACATCATCGAGAAGATTTCAACACAGAATCCACGCAGAAAAAAGGCAAACCATTCACAGACACCAAATTTTGAATTGATTAAAATTAAAATTTAAAAGTTAAATATTTCATTGGCATTTGGCCAATTGCAAGGGTAAGACTGTACTTTTCACTGACGGCTTCTGCGTCACTTTTAAATATTTTTAAATTAATTTTTTTTCGTAAGCAAATTAAATCTTTACAAATGAAAATATGGATTAAAGTACATTTTTGGTCCCATAACTTTGACAAAGGTCTCAATTTGGTCCCATAACTTTTTTTGTTGCAATTTTGATCACATAACTTCTGAAAACATCCTACCGTTAGTTCTAAGCTGATTTTCATCCACTTTCTACCATTAAAGATGATCTGACATACTAAGTTGAATGATAACGTGGCAAATATGTGAGCTGTTCGCGGGCTGGGTTGGTTTGTGTTTAGGGCGGGTTGGTGAGCTAGCCCATTCTAATTTGCAAAAATTCTTTTAAAAAAAATATATACTTGACTCTACAATTTTTTTTAATTGAATTTTGATGAAAAATATTTCTTATTATTATAAGTCAATAATAATATAATATGATTGAAAATCATATATACTCATCTAAATAAAGTGAAGTTAGTAATAGAGAAAGATAGAAACACTCACGGCCTTAGTAGAATTTAGCAATTAAAATTGTAAAAATCGTAATTCTACTCTTCTTGATAAAAAGTGAAATTGATAAAAATTAAAGAGATTAAATTGATTAATTGGATGATTGACAAAAAAAAAATTAATTGAAGGTGAAGTTACTTTAAGTAGTGTTAAAACTAAAGGGGAATGATAACTCAAGAGCTATTTGTATTATACATTTATACTAATTATTATTTATTTATGTATATATTTAAATAAAAAATAAATAATAAATAAATAGAGGGTTGGGTTGGGTTGGGTTGGGTTGAGCGAGCTCAGAATTCTGAAACCCGTAGCCCAACCCAAACCACTGCGAGCTAGGAATTTTCAAACCAAACCAACCCGTTAACTTAAACCAAACCAACCCAAATATGCGGGTTGAGTTGGTTTTGACGGGTTGACAGGTTGGCCCTGAACACCCCTACAAATATGGGTGAAGTAGATTTAACGGCAGATAATGAATGAAAATGATATTGGGACCAACAGTGAGACGTTTTCAAAAGTTATGAGACCAAAATTGCACAAAAAAAGTTATGAGACCAACGGTGAGACGTTTTCAAAAATTATGAGACTAAAATTGCAACAAAAAAAATTATGGGACCAAATTGAGAAATTTTCCAAAATTATGGAACCAAAAGTGTACTTTAGCCTTTAAGTAAATATGGGAAGTGTGTGTGTATTGGTGGGTGTTTTGAATAGAATAGAGCAGAGCAAAACGTGAGCCATGAAAATATTCGTCTCGATATAGTAAAGGCCCTACCCTTCCTCGAGTCTCGTCTCTACCATCCAATTCTCTGAAAGTGAAGCTCGCTTTTCGTGCAGAAACTCCGATACAGATTCTCCCACTCAATCTCCCTTCTCTGCTTCTTCTTCTTTTGTCTCCGATCTCGCCTCCTTCTCTATAATTTTACTCATATCTTTCTCACCCTCCATAGCCTCATTCTCAACTCGCTCTTTCTCTCATTGCTTTCTTCAGAATCTACTGCTAACTGGTAAGTGAGTTTTTTATTTCCATACTGTTTCTTTTGTTCCGCATAATTTATGCAACAGTCTCTCTTTTGTCTCTTCATGCTTCGATCATCCTTTCATTTTTTCTATATCGAATGGTTTTGTTGTTGTTTATTTGTTTAGAAATTCTCCAGAAATATGTTGGCCTTTTAGAATTCGTGCCTTTTCTGCCTTCCGTTTGTATCGACGCTTTCGACTAGTGTTCAGAATGGAAAACAAATTTTTTTTTTTTTTTTGGGGGTGGGGGTTAAGTTTATTCTACGTAGAAGTTCCTGTTTAGGTGAAACTTGAATGGATTATTGAATAAGTACTGTTTTACAAAGTGTGGATTTACTATGACCATGGTCTACCGAGTCAGTTGTTGCTGTCACTGAAACTCTCAGAGAAAAGGAATGGAAGCGAGCTAACTAGCCATTTAAGTATGATATACATAGTGCTGTTTTTCGAGAATATAATATTATCCATCTTATTTGGCTTTACTACTCACTGAGAGAACTATTGGGTAGTTGATAATTAAACCAGTTGTATCTGTATATTTTTGGGAGAAGGGATAATCTAAAGAAAATCCTGGAGTTATATTCTCCTTAATGCCATATGAGATGAAGAAACTATTATGTAATTGTCATCTGTAAATCAAAGCTGTTGTTCGCCCCCCCACCCTCCTTCCATCATCATCCTCTGTCTCTGTCATTGGTGCTGCAACCGTTTTCTTTTCTTCTGCTTCTCCATTTCACAATCTCTGAAATGAGTTTTCTCCAACAAGGGATGAATTATGTTGTATGATTGAAAAATATATTTTTTTTGTTAATTTATTATGTGATTCCCCTATACCTCAAAAAAGGTCATGCACTAATAAGGGGAATAAAGAGTCCATAGCATCTCTGTGTAGATTCTTGTACTCTAATGTTCTGGAGGCTTGCTGTAGGTAGAAGATAAAACAATCATAACGAATGAGTTAACGTACAGCTGTAGTGTGAGTATCAGTGGAGTCTTGCTTTATTATGTAGATAATGGCACGCTGCTTATGGAATACATAATTGTTTAAGCAGTATTGTATATTATAAAACAGCATTTTTAGGCTGCATTTTTCTTCATATATGGGATAAGATGGGGAAGAGTCTGGAAGACTAATACTGGTAAGCTTGCAATTTTGCTAGAAATTAAGTTTTAGTTCAAGTTGCTACCTTTTCTCTGTGTAATCTCTTAAACTCACCCTACTGTACAAGTTAACTTCATCCTTAAAAACCAATAGTCTGATGTGGGCTGTAAAATTTACTGAATGCACACAAGGTTTGAGCATTACACAAATATATGAATTATGCTCTTCCATCATGTGTATGATAAAATGGCTGATCTTTTAGTTAATTGGAATGAATTTGACATTGTTGAATAATATTTGACTGATCTTTGTAAATTCTTAATTTACTTGTATATACAAATGACATTGTTAGTTTTGATAATAGGTTTCTTGCAACAGGAAAAAAAGCATGCTTAGTACCGAAGGAGATCTTAAAATAAGTTTTGGCTATCACTGCAATAATGATGGAGTTACCTCTTCTGATGTCAGCAATAGCTTTAATATCCTGCCTAAAGTCCGTAGGACAAGTAGTTTCTCTTGCTTGTCTGGTGCAGCCTTAAGCGCCAATGCTACATTAGCCAACACAAACATCTGTGATGGTGTAATAGGAGGAGAAATCCTTCCCAGCTGGGACTCCCCAAATACATTTCGTAAGGTAGCCTCTTCTTCAAGCCTTTCAAGGTTGGACATAGTGTCATCTTCTTTCCAGAGTTGTTTGTCAAACTTAAGTTGCAGTCCACCCACTCCAAGTGATATGCTTGAATATGACTCATGTGCATTAAAACCAACAAGTGGATCTTTCAAAAGTGAAGGTTTTCTCAATGCTTTGGAAGTGCAAGTAGCTGGAGGAGCTGCAGGTGAAGATAGAGTTCAAGCAGTTTGTTCTGAGGAAAATGGATGGCTCTTTTGTGCTATTTATGATGGCTTTAATGGAAGAGATGCTGCTGACTTTCTGGCTGGTACCCTGTTCGAGACCATTTCATCTTATTTTAATAAGTTGAATTCTGAACTGGATGAGTCCTTTCAATATATGTTGGATGATAGTCTTAATAATCAAGATGATCAATCTGTTACGAGACCGAGGACTAAGAGTAATCTATCTGCTGAGGCAGACCCATCGTCTGAATCATTTTCATATCAAGTGCTTGATAGCCTCCAGCGTGCTCTTAGTCAGGTTGAGAATGATTTCTTGTACATGGTTGAGCAGGAAATGGAGGATCGTCCAGATTTGGTTTCAATTGGATCTTGTGTTTTGCTTGTGCTTATTCAGGGGAATGAATTGTATACACTTAATCTCGGTGACAGCAGAGCAGTATTGGCAACAAGCACTAGTGAATTGAATGGGAATGAGAAACTCAAAGCTATCCAGCTTACAGATAGTCATACAGTTGAAAATGAAGCTGAAAGAGCTCGCCTGTTGGCTGATCATCCTGATGATCCTATGACCATTGTAGGAGGAAAAGTAAAAGGAAAACTAAAGGTTACTCGTGCCTTTGGTGTTGGTTACTTGAAAAAGGTTGGTATTCGTTTAATTATCTTTTTAGCCAGGATGTTTCTACAAATTTTAGACTAGTTTTATTCAAAAGAGAAGCCCCCTTTTTTTCAACAAAGAAATACATACAGGCAACCAGGGGTGATTCAAGGAGTGAAAATGTTAGTCATTCTGAGTTTCAAACTTGCTGCTTTGTAAATCCGTTTGTTGCAAAAATCAAGTATTCTACCCTAGCACAGAAACACTTTGGTTTTACTTCTGTTTATTCATATGCAGAAAATTCTAAATGATGCCTTGATGGGAATCCTTCGAGTTCGTGATCTTAAAAGCCCTCCATATATTTCCACTGAACCATCTCTGAGTGTGCAGAAGATCTCAAATTCTGACCGTTTTGTCATAGTGGCAAGTGATGGTTTATTTGACTTCTTCAGTAACGACGAGGCAGTGATGCTTGTAAAGTCTTATATTTTGAGCAATCCGTTTGGTGATCCAGCCAAGTTTCTCATTGAGCAGCTTGTATCAAGAGCAGCTGATTCTGCAGGTCACTTTTTTAAACCCGCTGTTATACTAAGCTTAATTTTACGTCCTAGAAATAGAAACTGGTTCTTTTTGGGTTAGAATTGCAAGGGGTTTCATAATTCTGGCCCTCAACATTTGGGGCACAAATGATTTTGGTCCTTTAACTATCAGTTCCAACAACATTTTATCATAGCAATAATTCACAAAGCAAAGATTATGTTCAAATATGCTGAGCCGCATGTTCCTGAGTAAGCATGCGACTTCATCATCTTTGCATTTTAAAATGAGTGCCTAATAATTATTAGTAACGCGAGGGACTGAATGCTTTCAAATAAGAAAGTTGAGGGACTAGAATCGTTTTACCCTATTAGTTGGGGACCAAACTGGTCAAAATAATGATCTGTTTGCTAAGTGAGTAAGTGATGTTGATGCAGGTTTCAGCAAGGAAGAATTGATGAATATTCCTGCAGGAAGAAGGAGGAAGTACCATGACGATGTTACCGTAATGGTGATCATGCTTGGGATGAATCAGCGTACTACAAAGGCATCCACTTGCATCTAAGTTCGTTTGTGCAGTGAATTTCCTTGATCCAAGTAAGGATTTCCTAGGTTTTACAGTCAGATATTTGGGGGTTTGGATATTCAAAAGATTGGGAAGTTTATATTGTAAATTCTAGTGGGAGATAGAAATCATTGATCTGAAACTCTAGTTCAAGAAATAAATGGGGACCACTGATTACGTGATGGGTTCTGCATGTTGTGTTCTTCTCTTAGCAAGATTTATCATGTAAATTTTATTAAGAACAAAAAAGAATTACAAATTTACAATGGTAAATTCACTGTATAAATGCTATGTTAGAATCGTTAGATCTTTTGGTATATGAACAAATGTTGCCGTAGTTTTTAGTTTTCAACATTTTGTTTGAGCACTCAGGAGATATAGAATTGCCTTTGACTTTTTTTCTCATGTTTTACAGTTCAGTCCACTGATCTGGATATTCTCTTAATGTCAATGACAATCATTTGCAGCATGATAGAATCATTGTTGGATGTTCTCCTTCGGAATAAATAATTCAAGCTTCGATTGAGATAACTTATAACTAGTATATTACAGAAAATTTGATTACATTATAGAATGACAGAAATTATTTTAAACAAAAATCACAATTTAGATGAAAAAAAACTAATCAATCAGTTTTAAACTTTTACTCAACTTTTTGTTCATCTAGCTAGTACGTATTCAAAAAATTGTTTGAATTAATGTCAAATAGCTTTGCAATTTGGTCTATATAAAATAAATGTTTATAATTTGTTTCTTATAATCTCGATGAATTCCATTTAGTTGTTATTATTAAAATTTTGTTATTGTTGTTAAATTTTGCTGATATACCTAATTAATAATTGTCTATGTTACATTGTTATTGTATGTTGATATAACTAATTATGTATAGCTTATCTCGTTACACGTTAGCTTTTTGTCTTGAAAATAAATTAATAATTTCAGCTTCCTCAACAACGGAATTTCAATAAGATAAGTATTCAGCAAATACTAGTTTAAATTTAAATTTCAATCTCCTAATTTATTTTTGAACTTTCCGGGTCCAATCTTACTAAATTTTAAAATTTAAATTTAAGTTTCCTTTTTCTTTCACTCACAAATAGTCAAATACTGAACTTAGGGGTAAGCATCTTAACCTGCGAGCCCGCGAACTTAAAAAAATCAACTCAATTTGTAGTTATAGGCTGGGTTTAAAATTCTCAACCCGTACACTTGTGGGTTGGTTTGCGTGCTGGAGGTTTATGAACCCAACCCAACCCATGAACCTGCAAATATATATAATATATATTTTTATAATTAATTACTAATATATATATAATATATTATAGAGTAAACTAATAATTTGGTTCTTGAAAGATCACTGAGCTAACAACTCGATCTCTGAAAGATTGAAATATATAATTTAGTCCCTAAAAGATTAAAATGGTATACTAATTAGTCCTTTTTATGGACTAAATAATATACCATTTTAATTTTTGAGAGACTAAAAAATATACCATTTTGATCTTTCAGGGACTAAATTGTATATTTCAACCTTTCAGTGATCAAATTGTTAGTTTACTTTATATTATATATGATGCACTTTGCCAAAAAAGTTGAAAAATAATATGCTATTTTGTTGGTAAAAAAAAATATTCAACCCAACCCAACCCGCAGTTTTGCGGGTTGGGTTGGTTCGGGTTGAATTTTAAAAAATGCAAAATTCATCCCGCAAATTGATGTGCGAATTGGCCTGAAATTTTCCTTTAGCTTGCCTCAATTCAGCTCGCACTCACCCCTAACTAAACTTGTTGTAATATTTATATAAATAATTAAAAAAAGATAATAATGTTTGACTGTCTTATTACTTCTTTTTTTAACAACCCTAGGGTATGATACAACAAATACTAGTTTGAAAATCCTACCCAAAAAAAAATACTAGTTTGAAAAATAATAAAAGATGCTAATTCCTTCCTTCTAAATCCATATCGAATTTCAACATTCGTTTTCAAATTAAGTTTGCCCTACGTATCGTTAAGACTTAAGACAGGGCTTTCTGTAGATAACGAAAAAGTTTGCCCTACGTATCGTTAAAACTCTTATTTACCAATATATATTTAATATCATCAATCAATCATGATTGATTTGATTTGATGATAAATTGATAATCAAGATATTTATGATAACACAGAGTATGCCTAATTAGAATTTGTCATGAAAAATACATAGAGTAAAATAGTTTTTTGACCGTTAACTTTCTTGCTAAAAAAGTTTTGTTTTTTTTTTTTTGGGCCTAATAGTAATAAAACTTTCTTTTTCAATGATTCTAATATAAGAATTAATATGGTAATAAAAAAATCCTATAAAAGACGCACGAAAGTAAGGTTTCATTCAATTAAACATACTTACTTCCTTTTATAGAAAAAAAATACTTACTTTCTTCCTTGTTCAATTACCTTGTGAAGAATGTCTGGGTTGTTGAGTTTGGAAGACTTCAAGGGTAATCCTATGATTAAGGATCCAAACCTGAGTTATTTTGATGCTTTGTTGGAGGTTGCAAGAATTGCCTCTATCAAAGAGCAAGAAGCCACTATAATCAGCAAGAAGAGAAAGCGACAAGAAGAAACAAAAATAGTTAAATTGCCGAATGAGTTATGGAGACTGATAAGAAAAATGGGTGGGAGTGAAGTGAGTCTTTTGATAGAAAAAAAAGTTTATAGCACAGATGTGAGTCCACAACACAATCGGCTTTCTCTTCCATTGAATCAGATGAAGAATATGGATTTCTTGCGTGAGGAGGAAGAAAACATCTTGTTGGGGAACAAGAAGAAGAAGAGTCAAGGGCTTGAGATAGTGTTGGTGGAACCTTCTATGGAGAAGACAAAAATAGTGTTGGCGAAATGGGATATTGGGAAAACTAGTAGCTATGTACTGAGATCATCATGGATGAAAGTGGTCGCTGCCAATGGCATAGAAAAGGATGATATTCTACAACTTTGGTCATTCAGGGACATTCACCAACAACTCTGCATCATCCTCCTTAAACTTACTTAGCTTTCATATATTTTTAAAAAATCAGTGATTTCTCTTTTGGGTGATGTGGATTATTAGATTTCTGGGTTTTAAGAGATTCGGGTGCAAAAGTAGTGATTTCTGTTTTGGGTGAGATGTGCCTCTCCATTCACGTTGTAATGAGACATGAAGTATATTATATATGATGATTTGGAATAATGGGCTTGAAGTGATATTGTGTTGATATAGCTAATTATATCTAGCTTATCTTGTTACTCATCATTACTGGTTAGCCTTTTGTCTTGAAAATAAATTAATAATTTCAGCTTCCTCAACGATGGAATTTCAATAAGATAAGTATTCAGCAAATACCAGTTTAAAAATTTAAATTTCAATCTTCTAAGGATGTGTTTGATACACTGTCATCTCAGATATCGTGGTAAATCAGATGTCGTGGTATATGATACCATAGTATAAGATATCTAATATTTATAATACCAACGTTTGTTATGACAATAGTAGATATCCGATATGTAAGATACTTATATTTGGTACTCTCTTGTTTCCCTAAACCCTATCACATCAATCTTCTTTAAATTTTCATATTTACCCTTATTAACATCTTAAAAACTTGTATTAATATTTTCAAAATAAATATATAAATAATTATACGAAATAATGTATTCATTTATATTTCTATACTAAAAAATATTATTTTATAATACTGATAAATAATTAATTATAATAATATACTAAAGAGTAATTTTAATATAAAAATTGTCTAAATAAAACAAGAGTAATTTGACCTAAGGACTAAATTATTAACAATTGAAATAATTCAGGGAATGAGTCATATATTTTGATTATTCATTAATAAATTAGTTGACTCGTTATAAATTTAGGAATCAAATAGTAAGTTTTATTTAAAAAAAAATAAATCAACAAAAAAGGGTAAAATTGAAATTTTAATTGAAAAATGCATTTGCAAATCCTGTCATTTGAGATGACATAATTTTTGTGTTGTCATCAGATGACACCATTTTTGTTGTCATCTAATGATGACAGAGTGTTATCTTGGATGTTGACGTATGACGACATAATATGTTACCAAACACTAGACATCCAAGATACCATAGTATATAATATGGTGAGTATGAGATCACATCGTACCAAACGCACCCTAATTTATTTTTGAACTTTCCTGATCCAATCTCACTAAAAATTTAAAATTTAAAATTTAAATTTAAGTTAAAAAAATATTAAATTTTAGTTTCTTTTTTCTTTCACTCACAAATACTAGAACTTGTTATAATATTTATATAAATAATTAAAAAAAATATAATATTGTTTGACTGTCTTATTACTCATTTATAACAATCCTAGGGTATGATACAACAAATACTAGTTTGAAAAAAAAATAAAAGATGCTAATTCCTTCTAAATCCATATCGAATTTCAACATTCGTTTTCAAATTAATTCAGGGCTTTCTGTAGAAAACGAAAAGGTTTACTTATCTTTTTGTGCACTCTTATTTACCAACAAATTATTACTCCTATACGAAACAGGATAAACTAAGAGAATAATCAATAAATATATATATATATATATATATATTTAAGATCATCAATCAATCATGATTGATTGATTTGATGATAATCAAGATATTTATGATAACACAGATTATGACGATAAATTAGGAAAGTTCAAAAATAAAGAAAAAGAAATCCTAATTCTGATTTCCAACGACTTCAAATTAATTCAAAGTTAAATTGCTCTCTATCAAATAAGGAAAGTAAAAAACTATTAGGATACGGAAAACAAAACAAACCTTAGCTCTCTATATATAGGTATATCCTGGATTTCATAATTTGCATTCTCAGACTCGAAAGAAATTCATCAATCAAATGAGTGGTTCAATAATGATGAAGAGAGCAAGAAACAACAACATCAAAAACAATCAAACGAGTGGTTCAAGAATGATGAAGAAAGCAAGAAACAACAACATCAAAAACAATCAAACGAGTGATTCAAGAGTGATGAAGACAGACAACATCAACAACATTAATGGGAGACATTGTGAAATAACTATAGAAAGTCTTCCAAATGATTTATTGTTGGAGATTATAGCAAAGATTGCCTCTGATTCTTTGATAGATCTCTTAAATCTCAAACTCTGTTCAAAAACTATTTCTGAAATCACACAAGACGATTACATATATCAACAAGTCTCTTTGGAGATATTTCCTTTCTTTCCTTGGTCTTCCATCACCCCCCAAGAATCTCACTTTTTGAAACGCTGTAGAGAATGTTGCAATTTAGACAGCTTATTCAGAGAAGGAATGGTTCAATATTTCAGCGACATAGGATTCAAACTCGAAGGCCTTCAGACCTTACAAGTGGCTGCTCAAAAGGGTCACAACGAAGCAATGTATGTGATTGCTATGGTTCTTTTGTCTATAATATTGGGAAAGCAAGAAGAAGATGATACATTATTAGCAGAGCAGAAGAAGGATCATATATCACAAGTAATTGAATACTTACGTTTCTTGAGGAAGAACAAGTGCATTATGAAATGTAGGAACAGAATCCAAGATTGTATGCGAGAGATGTGGATCAATAATAGAGTGATTGTTGGAGAGAAGAAATTTTTGTGTAACTCTAAGACGTGCAAGGGATGGAGAATCAAAAAGGGAATGTGGGCGTTTTTGGATGATGAAGACGATGAAAATGATGCCAATATGTGTGAAAATTGCAGATGGGATGATGAGCTTTTATTCTTCTATGACTTATTGAATGTCTAAATTAATTATCAATGTCATGTATTGATAGATATATAAATATATAGCAGCATTCACTTTTGGTTTTCTCGTATTTATATTGACATACACGCTGATAAATCTTCAAATTAAAAATTCTTCGAGTTCGTCACGTTAATTACAAGCCCTCCATGTGTATTCTTATCATTATGGCTTCTGTCTTCTTTTTAACTTTTTTTTTTATTTAAAAATAGCAGATTTCACAACATTTACATTGTAGAATTCAATTGATTGAAACTTTTACTTTCAAAGTCTAATGGGTAATGAATTTTAATCAGAAGAGTTTTGCTGCAAGAAATTTAAATTTTTAAAAATAAGTGATAATAGGCCCAATAATTAAGAGGCCCAATTGGCAGAAGATGCCCTTGGCCAAGCACGCCATAGGCCCACAGGGTAGGGCGAGAACGCCCTTAACCCCGCTAGGGCAAGGACGCCCATAACCATATAGGGCATGGGCGCCCACGGAGCATAAGGACGCGAGGAATAAGGAAACATTCCCTGAACCAATCAGGAACCAATCAAGGATCAACCAAGATCCGCTGTCAATCAAGACAGATCCCCTAGAGATCCTTCCCATGGACTCTGCCTTGGCCATCAAGGCGCCCTACGCAAATAAGGAAATAGTGACTCACTTATCCTTAATTAACAAAACAATATCTTCCTATATGAAATAGGAAAGATTATGATTCACCTCCCATATCACTGAAGATTTCTCTTCTACAATCAAGGAAGTTACCTTAAACGGACTCTCCTCAATAAGCCTATAAATACAAGATGGTAACTCTATCCTGTGTTCATTATCTTGCAGGAAAATCTTGCAGTAAACCGGAAAACGATCATCGACCAAATCCTAGTTCATCAATAAATAAATCAGAAGAAAAATTTTAATTTCTTTATGAACTTTCACAAATTTTTATTTTGTTTTAAAACAATAGAAGAACTTAGAGAAGTAATTAACTAGCCAAATAGGCACGTCTTGCTTATTTTTCAAAATTGATAATAATTTGTTAGAGTTTCATATGTCTTAACAAAAAATAAAACAAAATTCTACTTTTTGCTTGGCTTTAAATAAATTTGATGTTTTTTTTTTTTTTTTAAATTAAGGCATCTTGAAAAACAAAACAGCTGATGAAGAAATTATAGTTTTAACATCTTAATAGAGGAAAGTATAAGTTACCATAATTTCGACTCAGATTTAAGAGGGATCCAATGTTACATTTAAGATTGAATGCTGTATGTAAAGTTGTGAACAATAATCTAAGAAGCATGGACACTTCATTTTGAGGGCGTGTCGCCGTGTCGGACACGTGTCAGTGTCCGACACCCGCACGACACCGACACGACACATATTCATAAATTTTAAAATATAAATTAATTTTTTGTGACTTTAACATGACATATAAGAGAAAATAATAATACATATGACATATATTATGAATAAAACTTGTAATTTTTAAATTTCATTAAAAATTATGAATATTTAATTATTTATATATATAAATATATGGCGTGTCGTGTCGCATAATTTTGAGAGTTTAGCGTGTCGTGTCCGTGTCCGTGTCGTGTCCCGTGTCCGTGTCAGTGTCCATGCTTCCTAGACAACAATTAATCAACATGATCGTACTCCCAAATGGCAAGGTTGACCATAAGCCCAAAATTATCTGGTTTTGCAATGTTTCCTAGGTCAATAAGCCAAATGATATTATCAGAAAATTAGAGCACGTAAATATATATGTAAAATATAAAATTATTTAAAAATAATTTGTTAAGAGAGAATATCACATGATACCAAAGTATCACTTTTTAATCACCGGGTACTAAAGTGAAATATGACCAAACTATAGGGTACCAAAGTATAATTTACCCTTTTTCTATGGAGCTTAAAATACTAATGAAAATTAAAAGTAATTTATATGAGGTGAGACTTGAGAGAACGTGGGCTAGAGAAAAGTGGGGTTTTAGGGTTTGGGGTTTGGAATTTTAGGGTTTGGGGTTTGGGGTTTTAGAATTTAGGATTTAAGGTTTTAGGATTTGGGGTTTTGGATTTTAGGGTTTGGGGTTTGGGATTTTAGGGTTTGGGGTTTTAGAGTTTTGGGTTTGAGGTTTTAGAGTTTAAGGACTAAATTGAAATGTTTAGAAGAATTTTTGGACACTTTACAATTTTAGGATTTTAGGGTTTATGTTTTAGGGTTTGGGGTTTAGGGTTTAGGGTGTGGGGTTTAGGGTTTAGTTTTTAGGGTTTTTAATACTTTTAAGGACTAAACTGGATTTTTTGGAAGAGTTTTGGGACACTTTACAATTTTGTTTTGAGGATTTGGGACTAAAATGAATGAAGATGATGAAAAAGAGGGGAAATTGAGAATAATGAGATAAAAATATAACTCAGGGACCTATTTGAATTTTGAATGAAATATTTTTTTTATTATTAATGCTGATGTGGTACGCACAGTTGGCTTTTTTTTTTTTTTTTTTTTTTTCAGTTTTCCAATTGCTGACGTGGCACTTAACGTTCCACGTCAACAGTTAACGGACACGTCATCATATTGGCTAACGGCAACTTAACGGAAGGACCAATTTGACTAACGTTAATAAAATTCGGGGACTTATTTGTCAATTTCCATAAATCAGGGACCAATCTGTCAGCGACCCAATAATCCATGAATCAATTTGGGAGTTTACTCATATATAAACTAATAATTTTTTATCCAAAAAATTTGCTGAATTTGACAATTTAATTCTTCAAAGATTAAAATACACATTTAATCATGAAAAGTTAAAATAGTATACTCTTTAATCCATAAAAGATTAAAACGATATATTATTCAATCTATGAAAAGGACAAATAAGTATACTATTTTGATGTTTTAGGGGTTAAACTGTACATTTCAGTCTTTCAAAAATCGAATTGTCAACTTGATAAATTTTAGGGATCAAAATTGTTAGTTTATTCTTTTTTTTTTAATAGAAATTTAGTTCTAATATGTTTAGATGTTCATCAATAATCATCAATTTGGCTTTACCCAAAAAAGATAAAGACAAAACAATGCATGGACCCTTAAGTAGCTTAAATATTAGTTTCTATCCTCTATGGCTATAAAAGCTCCATCAGCCATCAACACCTAACATTGTTTGCTTGACCAAAATCCTTCAAAAAGAATGCATCATCAAGAAATTGCCACCCACTCGTATTTTACTAAATAAAAATCTCATCCACTACTTAACAAATTTGGAACCAAAGCACTAAGAATAAATTAGTCAGAAAATAGGAAAGTGCAAAAACGAAAAGAAACAACTCAAGTCAAAAAAAATGGGAGGGAAGATAGTCAAAGTTTGTTTGTTTTTTTTCAACTATATTCTTGGAATGTACATTTGTGAATTGTGAGTTGTGACCGACCAAGTTAGCCATCTGTATGTGATATGTCTATCACTATCAGCATCTTAGTTCAACACTAGTAAGTTTATAATTTCTACCACAAAATGAAGAAGAAAAAGATAAAAGCTTACTGTGTCAATTATTTTTTTTCATTATCTAAACATGTATTCTTTCTCCAGAGTATAGAAGACATGTTCTGAATACATGCTCTTCCCATAAATCTATCATTTCGTAAGGGCAGGCCAACAGGAAATTCCCACAACAACCAACAACTTGAAAAAGAGAAAACGAAAGCCAAGAGTTTACCATGTCAGTCGCGCTAATTTAGTAGAAGATGACACTGTAATTTGATAATAAACTGCATTACTTGATTATTTTTTTACCTAGCAGCCTCAGGATACCAAAAAAAAATCACTAATGATTTTTTTAGCATATAAGTATGGTGAGTTTCCAGTGCTGAGATTTTGTGCATTGATTTTCAAGACAAGTGTTCAATTTCTAAAACGAAAGTGGTAAAACATATGAAACAAACAAGAGCATGTTGGAAAATAGTTAGTAATTAAAGTCTCACTCCGATAAGTTGAAGGGTTGAGAAGATGAGTCATATGTGAAGGGTCATAACTCTTCATATATGGATGGTCGTAACTGTTTATTAAAAGTCATGAATATTGAATCATGACAAGTTATGACCAACCATTAAGATTGAACATGAAAAGATATGATTGTAGGAATCTGAAAGGTTGTACATCTTCAGTGTTCCTCTATAAATAGCATCTCTTCTCTCAAACAGAAAATCAATCAAGAGATCTCATCTTCAACTTTTCTTTCACAAAATTGTGTTCATAAGATATTATAGTTTTGCTGGCTATAATATCAGGCTTTGTAAAATCCTGGAGGAAATCTGCCATACAAACCCAGCAGCAATTGAATAGTGGGGGCTTAATTTCCTTAAGGACAGTGATCACACTATCAAAGCCTACTCTGTTTTTTGTGTTCTATCAAAAGCCTACTATATTCTTCTAACAGAGCATGTCTACACTGATTCATTGTTCATCTCTTCCTTCTAGAACAGATTTCTTTTCCGAGTATAAAGTTATATAGTCGACAGCATATGTATCATTTAGATTTTAGAAATATAGAATCACTGTAAGTTGCACCAGACGGCTACATGGCCTATTGTATTCAAATCAAAGATCTAAACAAGGCCAAAGGTGTAAATTTTAATCAAATATCATCCTGCTTCTGAAATCTACAATAATATAGAGAACGTTATTAAACATAAATCATTATAAAAAATTTTGAACTTACTGAAGACAGAACTTATATCACCTTGCCCTTTCTAGACCCACTTCTCAGTGTGCTGTTTTCATGCAACTCGAGATTTCTACCACATGAGATTCACATGATCATAGAGTGGCAAATTGACCCTAAAAAAATCAGCCAATTAAATGTTTGATAAGGTCACATTTCTTAAAAATGACAAATGATTCTTGGCAGCAGTTTTGCTAGCAACACTGAGAAGATCATCTTAGCTTCATGGACATGTCATTGCAGCAAAGAGCAAATATATGTAAACAAAAAGGAGATCTGAAAGAAATATAGATATACCAGCAACAATAATAAATTTTTAATAAATTTGGCTATTTTACCCGGGAAACATTGGCAGAAAGGAAGAGCTCTGTAGTTTCTGTGCCCTTCTTCTTATCTTTCATTTCAGTAGACCTTAAAGAATAAACTTGAAAAGAAATTACATTAATCCAAAGTCCAAACCCTACTTCAATATCCAAATCAAAGAAAGCTTCAAAATATTGCATTGGCATAATGTGACTGCAGCCCCTTCTGTATTCTGTGAGTTCAATCCTATCTTCAAATCTTGCCACCTAACTAAGTCAGTAAGTCTCTTATTTTTCTCTTCCCACCCCACTTTTATTTCAAAGCGAGATAATAAAGTCTCGAATGTCTCATGTTTTATCCAATGTTCTAAAAAGAAAGATAACTCAAAAACAATGGTCCCATGGCATGCTTGTTCAATGCCTATGACAAAAATTACAAATGCTCTGCTCTCTATAATTTAATCCAGAACCTATAATAGATATAACTAGCAAATGAATAAAGGAGCAACCCAAAAAATTTTAATTACAGTGCCAAATTAAGTTCCTGAAGCCTTGACTGAATTTTCTGCAGTGCACCATCAATTGCAATATCAAATGCATCCTTCTTGGTTCTGAGACCCGGCGAACTATTATGCTTCCTGTACACAAGCCTCGGTATCATCTCCAAAACTTTCTCTCTCATCCTCCTAATTCTAGCCCTAGAAATCCGCCGCAACACATCGAAAATCTTCAATCCCTTGAACACCACATGTTCCTTCGGTATAAACACCGAAAACGCCTCGAATTCGTTTTCCGGCAAGTGCCATCCATACTGCGATCTCGCCGATTGATCCTCGAAGAACACCGGAATACAGCCGGCGAGAAAACCATCAAACGTCGACCTACGCGTCGGAGTATCTCCCGGAGGCTGCAAACAAAAACTCGCTTGCAACATCGGCCTCATATACCTAATCGGATCATGCTCACAGATCCCATTCGAACAATCCACAAAATCACACAGTTTCGCATAACCTCCATAACTGGTGGAATTCCCGGCGCTGCTGTTATCACACTCTAACCTTATACTCCGCCGGATATTCGGCGTCGCCGACACTCCTCCGCCGCCGGCGAACATCGCCAAAGCCGTCCTCTTCGATCTTCTCGCTCGCTGAACCCACGACTCCAACAACGCCAAATTCGGCGGATGAAACGACGTCGGATAAGGCACGGCATGCTCCTGCCAGGCCCAAGCCCGAGACTCCAACGTCAAAGCCGTGACATTATAAAACTGCGACAACTCAAGAAACGAAGTCCCCCAAATAGGCGGGTCATTATCAATCGGCTGCGAGAAATCCCAAGCGGGCCGGGCCATAACGAGAAAATGATCATGGCCCATCTGGCGGTTCCAGATCGCGGGCTCGTCGTCTTGAAGAAAATCGAATAAGTCAAGCCCGTGGTCAGCGCTGGAATTAACCTCGGGCCCGTAGAGATACCTTAAGGCGTCGAGGCTGGAATAGTAAGGGAGATAGACGGCGTCGGCGGAAAAGGGGTCTTCTGTGAGGCAAGGGTATTCGAGCATTCGACGATGGAAGATGAGTTCAAGCATTAAGGGGTCGGTACGGTACCAACTGTAAGAACGGTTATGGGTTTTTTGCCCGAGGCCGTGGTTCGCTAAGTAAGGACAGAAATTGTCGAAGAGAGGGTATTCTGAACAATTGGCCAGGAGATCCAGGTTGAAGCGAGAGGGGAGTTTGCGGATGTAGATCCAACGGTTTTCGCAGTCGATTACGGATTCGTCGGAGTCGTAGTTTGTGGTTTCTTGTTGAGATAGGGTTGAGTGGGGTGAGAAGATGATGAAGATGATGATGAAAATGTGTATGGGTGATGCCATGGATGAGGGAATGTGGTTTTTTTTTTTTATTATTTGTGTGTACAGAGGAGCTACATGAGTGGAAAGGGAAGATGATATCCTGTTTGGAAAGGAGAAAGGGCAAAGGAAAAAAAGGAAAGTGGAGTTTCGTTAATTTCTTACCGTATAACGAGTGCTACTGCCTGTCAGTTTCATCTTTCATCTCCTCCCTCGTTTTGGTCGTCCTTTGGAAAACAGAGAATCGGCAAGATGTGATATTGAAAAATAAAGGGGCTAAATTGCACTTTTGTCCCATATATTTCATGGGAGTTTCAATCTAGTCCTTTATAATTTTTTTGTATTTTTATATTTTTTTACATTTTGATCTCTTACTTTCTTTTAAATTTAATTTGAACTCATTTGTTGATAATCTCAAATTAAAAAATGACGCATTAATAGTAAATTTTGTAGTTTCGAACTCATCTTATTCAAATTTAAAATTAAATATGATCAATTATATTCACTTGAGTGTGAACTTGGTGACTAACTTTTGAGGCATATTTTAAACTTATTTACTGATGACCATAATTGGATAAAGAAAAAATTCTTAAAAATAACTTATAAATGTAAACATGTCATATTTAAATTTGAAGTTAAAGAGATATAGTCACGGTAAATTGTTAGGATCTAAAAGTGAATTTTTTAAAAATATATATAAGACAAATGTTGCATAAAAAATAAACTCAGCCTAAACATATAAGACTAAAAGTATAATTTAACCCAAAAAATTATACTTATTTTTACTTGCAAAAATTGATGATGTGTTTGTTTGAGTATGAGTGTTTGACCCAGCATTTGTCGGTGGAGAGAACCACGCCTCCGGACATGGACAACAACACTACAGAGAGTTTACACTTTACAGTTTACACTACACATTGCCACCAAATACGGTGTCGTTTTGGAGCTTTTTTCTTTTTTTTTTTTTTACGACGCCATTTTCTTTCCACCAAACTAATAACATGCATGTGTTCCGTATTTTCATTACCGTTGCTTTAACTTTGGCGCCATAAATTGTACGGTTATTTTCTTCGTAGCGTACCTTAATTATCTTTCCCTTTTTATTTTTTTGGCCAAACTTATTATCTTTCCTTAATAATCGAACTAGCCCATTGAGATATAGCCATATAGGTATCCTAAGTTTCTAATAGCAGTAACAGGAAAAGCAAAAACTTTAAACTTATTTTAAACTATAATAACATTTTTTTAAAAAAAAAAACTATATTAACAATTTTAATTATAAATTTATAATTCATATGTTATTTTTTAATCTCAAATAGTAACCACTTATTCATGTAAAATTACAAATAAATGTAACAAGAAAATATTTGGTATATGAATTACTTTTTAATTTCAAAAATTATATTTCTAGAAATGTAATTTTTAATAATAGAATTCTAATTAATATGTAAAAATTTGTTTGGATTAGTTAAAACATTTGTAAAATTATGTTGTAATACTCTCAAGAATATTATAATATTGTATTTTGTTTAAGGGTGAGCAGATGAACTCGCGAGCCTGCAAAAACCAACCTAACCCGCAATTGCGGGCTGGATTGGTTTGAGCTCGCGGGTTGGTTTGGGTCAGAAATTTTCAGCTCGCACATATGCGGGTTGGGTTGCGGGTTCAATGTTTTTAACCCAACCCAACCCACGAGCCCGCCTATATATAATATATAATTTTTTTATTAATTTCCATATAATATATAGGCTTAAGTGCACTTTTGGTCCCATAATTATGACAAAGGTTTCATTTTGGTCCCATAACTTTTTTTGTTGCAATTTTGGTCCCATAACTTCTCAAAAGGTTCCACCGTTAGTCCCTTGGTGAATTCCATCCATATTTAACCGTTAAGTATGACGTGACATAGTGACTAGGATCATGATGTGGCAAAATAAGATGAAATGGACTGAAATAGGATCTATATGCAACATATTAAAACTTATCTATACCCAACCACAATATATACAAAGAGTGGTACTTCCTCTTCCTCGTCAGCCCAACGGGATTTCCTCTTCCTCGTTCCGCTTCCCGATTTGTCGTCGCCACCGCTTTGGTCGTTCGACTTTGGCTGAGGATCCCATCGACTTCGTCGGTGCCTTCTGCTTGAAGTCTCTTCTTCCCCACCAGATTGGTCACTGTCAATACCACTCTTTGTATATATGGTGGTTGGGTATAGATAAGTTTTAATATGTTGCATATAGTTCCTATTTCAGTCCACTTCATCTTATTTTGCCACATCATGATCCTAGTTACTATGTCACGTCATACTTAACGGCTAAATATATATGGAATTCACCAAGGGACTAACGGTGGAACCTTTTGAGAAGTTATGGGACCAAAATTGCAACAAAAAATGTTATGGGACTAAAATGAAACCTTTGTCATAATTATGGGACCAAAATTGCAACAAAAAAAGTTATGGGACCAAAATGAAACCTTTGTCATAGTTATGAGACCAAAATGAAACCTTTGTCATAATTATTGGACCAAAAGTGCACTTAAGCCTAATATATATCTCTCTCTCACTTTACCCTAATCTAATTAGCCTAAGCATTTTCATTTTAGAGTCCACACAGGCCGTTGCCACCTTCACTCATTCTAACTTCTGGATTTTAGCATCAATAATAAATGAGTATTCCTTGAAGGCTGACGCCTCTTAAATCACAATTACTAACAAATGTTTTGTTAATTGCCTATAATGCTAGTGTTATAATCATCATCTTCTATTTTATTCTCATTTAACACAATTTGTGTTTATTTTTTAAATCAAATTCTTTATTATATTTAAGTCTTTTTATGGTTTTTTTAAATTTTGGTTTAATTTTTTTTAAATATACTCAGCCTGTGGGTTGGCCCAACCCAACCCGCAGGCCCGCGGGTTGGTTGGTTCGGGTTGCAATTTTAAAATTGCCAAACCCAACCCAACCCAACCCGCAAATTGATGTGCGGGTTGGGCTGGGATTTTCCCTCAACCCGTGCTCACCCCTAATTTTGTTTACCTTTAATCATTCTGATAATGATTAATATTTTCTAAATATGTTATTGACGTTTTACTATCAAATAACAACTGATAAACTAGAAAACGGACAAACTTACCTAGTTCAAAGATTGGGCTGCTAAAGCGTTTCTTGAATGCTAAAGTACCTACAAAAGACTTCACATGGGTGCCCTGCGAAGAATACTCTGACGCTCAAGTTAGTGTTTGGGTGATAAGAGAGTAAGAGAATTCTTGGGTGTAAGAAGTAGCTAACCTTTAACTGCTGGGTTGAGCTCTATTTATAGAGCAGGGCGAAGAATGGTGGCCAGAGCGCGGGGCGCACCACGTCGTTGAGCACGATCTCCACCACCGAGAGTGATGAAGACCGAGAATTGCGGAGCAAGGAAATCGTGGGTGATTGCGCGTAGCGTTAGAGGGCGGGCGCCAATGGACTGGAGAACGTGGGTCTGACCAAGTCTGTGACCCACGATCTCCACCAGCGAGAGTGGTGGAAACCGGGAATTGCGGAGCAAGGCAATCGTGGGTGATTGCGCGTCAAGTTTGTGGGCAAGCGCCATGTCCTTGGCTGGACCACGACCGCCCTGAAATGCACGGAGGGGCATTTGACTGGTTCAAGTGCGCCCTAAGGAGTTCAGAGAAGAAAAGAGGCCTGGAGCGAAGGCCTATTAGACATACGCCCAAATAGTGATGTATCAACAACTTATCAAATGTCAAAATTCTTAAAAAATTTCACAAAAATATTTTAAAAAATTGTATGTTGTTTCTACATCATAAGAAAATAATGGTATCACAATTATAATTTTTAAATAACTAATATTTTTATTGAGAAATACTAATTTAAAACATAATTTTCATAATCTTCAAACTATTAACATAGTCTAAAAAAGTCGTCATTCAAAACATAACTAACAAAAAGAGTTTTCATAACAAAAATTAATTAGATTTGATAACGATAATTTAGTCATTTTATTTATACTAAAATAATCTCTTTTTCTTTGGTATAAACCAAGGATATCCACAATTAAAAACAATGACTAATTCATTCGCCGCAGGTTCTCCACTCTAGGATAAACGGTTAGCTACATAATGCTTCCCATATCTAAATGTGGAATTCGAACACCCACCACTTAATTAAGGGACCAAATAATAAACCACTAGGTCATCAGGCAAAAAAAAAATAATAAAAAATAAACTACTAGGCCACACTCATATGATTATACTAAAATAATCTCATCTCACAATATTAGAGTAATGTCACCATCTTAAGTAGAATTAAAAATAATTGTATATTTCATGTAATTAAGCTATTCTTAAGAATATAGAATTTCGATATTTATTTTTTAATTTACGTATTAAACATATGATTAATTTATTCTTGACCCCGTAATTTAGTGATTAATTTTTCAATTCGTATATCAAACACTTTTTTTAATATACAAACATAAACATTGATTGAATACTCCTTAATATACTTTTGAAGGTATGTAACTCTCATCATATTTTTCTTTTGCTATTTTTAGGACTAGTTTCAAATAGTTCGTTGGATTTATAGTGGTTAATAAATATTCCTATGATTTTTTTTCCTCTGAGTTTCATTATAACTCTCCTTTTTTATAAAAAGAAAATAGTAGTTTAAGTTTGGAGTTATTTTTCCTCAAAAATTACGAAAAAATATGAAAAAAAAATCAACAAACTAGCAAAAACATATTTATGTTTTCTTACTGTTTCTCATTTCCACTTTTTACTAATTTTCTTTCTCTTCATGACTTTGTGAAAATACTTGATAGGGTATAGCTCAGAAGGATTCATGGTACATTGGTACTCAAGATTGAAAGTGAATGTTGCAATTAAGGGCCTGTTTGGGAGCCCTTGTATTTCAATCCAAGTTCATCCAAGTGATTGAGATGAGATGATGTTGTAATGGGATGAGATGAGATGATGTATTGGTGTTTGAGTGATTTTAGAGAAAATGATGTTAAATAGAGTGTAAAATTATATAAAAGGGTATGTAATAATTGTGGTTGGTTGAAATAGATTTATAGATTTTTTTAATTTGTATAGGGGTAGAAATAGTAGGAAATAATGAGATGAGATGATAGGTATTTGGTGGTGGGTTGGATGAGATGATGTTGAGATTAGATGCTCTTGGAAAGCGTGAGGATGAGATATTTTTGGATGAAGGGTTTAGGGTCAATCTCATTGGATGAGATGATGGACCAAAATGAAAATAATATTAAAATTATTTTAAAATTACAATTTGGTCCATAAATTTGTACCTTTCCAATTAATCAATCCCTAACATGTGTAAATGATAACTCGGGGCTTGTAGAAAATCCAGCTCATCAATAATCGAGTCTATTTATGAAATTCAACGACCAAAAAATAATAAACAATAGTTTGGGGACTAGAATGCAAATAACATGAAAATTATTGTAAACATACAATTTGGTCCACAACTTTGTATCGATCCAATGAATCGATCCATAACTAATCTCGTAGTTTGATAAACAAAATAAGACCAGAAATAGTTTTATTATTGAAACGAAACTAATCTCAGAGTTTAAGGATCAGACTAGTAACAATGCCAACAAATGGGAAGATAAAAAATTATTTTAACTCCTTTTAATTTTTACACAAAACTTCATAAAATATATTGAAAAAAAGTATGGATTGAATTGTATAATAGTAAAAACCATATAGGAATGTTGCAGTTTGGACTAAAAAATATAACAAATATTTTGCGGACCAAAATGCAACTCATCTCGTAATTTGAGTAAAAAATCTAACCATAAATAGTTTTATGACCGAAAAAATAGAAGAACATTGAGACAATAAAAAACAAAACAACATTGCAATTTTTTGGCTACCCATGATTCGAACAAAAAAAAAAAAAACTGACATGTGGAAACTTGTGTATTTTTCCAACCAAAAAATAACCGTTATTTCTCCATTATCCACAACGTATCGGATGATTTTGGACATGAATATAGAACAAAAAATAGTTTGAGGACCAAAATGAAACTAATTGCATAGTTTGAGGAAAAGAAACTAAACAAAAAATAGTTTTATGAGTCAAGGAAACTGAGCTCATAGTTTAAGGATCAAAATGCTTATAAAAGTGAAGAAAATACTGTAACGAGAATAAAAGAAAATTGTAACTTAAAAATTAATTTAAGGATTCAATTGTATATTTTACTCAATACAAATAGAAAAATATTGGGACTAAAAAAATAACAGCATTGCAAATGAACAAAAATAATTTTTGTTTAATTAAGTTAATATAAATATATATAATACAATATATAACATTTATATATATATATATAAGAATTGAGAATAAGAGAGAGATATAATATATATATATATGAGAGAGATTTGTGTGTGAAGGAGAGAGAGATGTGTAGGTGAAAAAGAAAAAAAATGATAAAGAATGATAGAAAGAGAGAGAAAATGATAAGTGTAATAAATGAGGGTATGTAAAATTATTATTTTGCCTAATTGTTTTTTTTATATTTGTATTAGAGAATAGGTAATTATAGATATATGAATATGGATAGTTTAGTAAATGTAAGAGAAAATGAAATGATGTTGTGGATGAGATGATGATGTGAATGAGATGAGATGAGATGATGGCTCCAACAAATACCCAATCGTTACTGTTCATCTAATCCTAAAATGAAATGATGATTGAATGAGATGGGATTGAGATTTTAGAACCCCCAAACGCCCTAAAATAGACAAAATAATAATGAAGAAGGACCCATATTGATGAAGCATGCAAACAAAGTAATTATTATAAGTTAGTGGACATTTGGGAAAGGAAGAAATGAACCTGAAAAAAAAAAGTGAAGCAGACATGAAATACTTGAAAGTTGAAAAACCCACCGTCCCTGCATATCTTTCTCTCTCGAATCAGTATTAGAATTTTTTTATTTTGTTTTTATGAACGAACATAAATTGTAAATTGGAGTTTTATTAATTTTATAATAAAAGAAAATTGTAACTAATCTCAGAGTTTAAGGATCAGACTAGTAACAATGCCAACAAATGGGAAGATAAAAAATTATTTTAACTCCTTTTAATTTTTACACAAAACTTCATAAAATATATTGAAAAAAAGTATGGATTGAATTGTATAATAGTAAAAAACATATAGGAATGTTGCAGTTTGGACTAAAAANGAATTTTTTTATTTTGTTTTTATGAACGAACATAAATTGTCTCACTCTCCTCGCACATTCGAATGATATCATATTTCTTTATTTCTTTCAAAAATAATTCAATAAACGTATTTTTATTATAATTATAATTATAATTAATAATAAAATAATGTATTACATGTATTTATTATTAATTTTTTTCAAAAAAATAAATTATTATTTCAATATTTTAAATATAAAATCTTAATGAGTTAAGTCTAAATTTTCAACAAAATAAAGATATGTTTTTAAATTATTTATCAATAAAATCTTAAAATTGATAGTAAAAAACTAAAAATATTGTGAACTAGGACAAGTTTTGTTAAAAAAAAAAAGAGGCTAAAGTGTAAATTTAGTCCCATATCTTTTTTTAGTTTCTAATTTAGTCTCATATCTTTTTTTGTTGCACTTTTGGTCTCATATTTTTGGGTCAAGTTCTAATTTGGTCATATATTTTTTTTTTGTAGATTTGGTCTCATGTTTTTGGATTAATTGCAGAATTAATCCTATACCTTTGGGTTAGATTTAAAAGTGGTCTCATATCGTTACAAAAGAACCAACTAATGGTTGATCATTTTGCAAAGATATGAGATTAATTCTGCAACTTGACTAAAAAATATGAGACCAAAATTGGGACCTTTTGCAAAGATATAGGATGAAAATTGCAACAAAAAAATATATAAGATCAAATTGAAAACTGAGAAAAATATATGGGACCAAATTTACACTTTGGCCAAAAATCTGGGACAAGTTATTGAGTGATGAGACAACTTTTAACCAATTCAACTTGTGCTGGCAAATTATTAGTTTATTCTACTTATTAATAAAAGGATTTATCTAACATGTGCTTTTATGACATACTTTAAGGTTTTTTTTAATTAGTTAGTAGAGCATCTCATACTTTAAAATCTACGAAAATTCATTTAAAAGATAATTTTTAATGTTTAAAAATTCACTTAACCAAAAGAAACCTTAACATGTGACCTTCGGCAAGAGCTTAATAAAATACTCCTGCTTTTTTGACTGGCGTCAATTATTTTGTGCGTTGTAAAGAAAAAGAAGCAAAGAAGGCAAGCGTTAGAAATTGGCATCGGAGAAGAGAAGAACAGCCACAAGAAGCTGCTTTTAGCTGCGTGTGGTGTGTGTGAGTTGAGAGAAATGGGTCAAGAATCGTTCATATATAGCTTCGTGGCTCGCGGGACAATGGTCTTAGCTGAGTACACTGAGTTCACTGGCAACTTCCCTGCGATTGCAGCTAAGTGCCTTCACAAATTACCCTCCTCCAATAACAAGTTCACCTACAATTGCGACCATCACACCTTCAATTTCCTTGTCGAGGATGGATACGGTACATCATTTTGTTTGCGAGTTCTGGTGCTCGATCTGGTTTTGAAACCCATGCCACAATGATTTCGATTTTTGTTTTTTTACCCTTCTGGGCTGGTTTTTTCGAGCTGCTTTGTGTTGTGCTTTTATGGGTCCTGTTGTAGATTTTGTTACCCTGTGCATCTGGCTACTGAAGAAAGATAATGAGCGAGGAGAGGCGGAATTTGGGTTATACAAGCCCTTGTCCCCTCAGATTTTGGCTTATGGACTGACTATAAGTAATCATTTTGAACAATCCCTTCATATTTCGTAGATAGTCATGCTACAGTCAGTCTTCAAATAAGGGATTAGTACACAGTGGTCAGTGGCTGTGAAGTTAAGAATTGTGATAGCAATCTTGTATCACTTTCTGAGTTGTTGTTGAAATGCTTCTTGGTTTGGGTCTTCACACGATGGATAAAAATGCAACTGATAGTTGATTTAGTTCCAAAATGCTAGTGCATACATTTTATTAGCTAGCAACTATCACTTCCATTCCATAATGAACATGCACAGATTTATGTTTGAATTTTATTGGATATTTTGCTAGCCTTTTGAAACTCAAGATTTACTTCATTATTGAGTTGCAGTAAAATGGGGGGTTATGAATGCTTTTTGTTTTATGAATTGGACTTTTGCAGCTTACTGTGTTGTTGCGAAGGAAACTGTGAGCAAGCAGATCTCAATTGCTTTCTTAGAACGTGTGAAAGCAGATTTCAAGAAACGATATGGCGGTGGAAAAGCAGATACAGCTGTTGCCAAAAGTCTCAACAAGGAGTTTGGGTATAGCCATTTTTTTTTTCTAAACCCTTGGTTCATATCTCAGTCTATCAGTAGAAAAAGTTTGTGCTGAAGGTAAATAAAATGGATTGTGCTTTTTGCAGACCGGTTATGAAAGAGCATATGAAGTATATCATAGATCATGGTGAAGAGATTGAAAAGCTAATAAAAGTAAAGGCTCAAGTTTCAGAAGTTAAAAGTATAATGTTAGAGAACATCGACAAGGTACCTTAATTGTGCTGTAGTTAAATGGCAGAAATTTTTTCAATATTTATTTTATTACCTATTACAGACTTACAGTTGTCTATGTGCTTAACCTATAATACATTGCAATCGTATGCTTTTACCTTTTGTAAGTAAGGGTGAGTGACACGGGAAATTTTTGGTTTTCTGATGTTGCCATGTTGGCCAGTAGACTGATTTTATGAAACTGGTTAAGGATAAACTCCATCTTTTTTTCTGCCTCCTTCTACTTCTGACAAGGCAAGGTCTACAAGGATAATTCTTGAAAAAGCAAAATGCTTCTACACTTAGCCTTTCGCCTTGCTGCTGGCATTGTTGGTGATGACTTTCAATGAAAGTTGGATTAGTCTTCCTGTAGTTCTTCAATTATAGAAGTAGAAGTCCTTTATCAGTAATGCTTTGCAGTCTCAGATGCTTCTTTCAATTATTATTATACTTTCAAATCTATGAATGTCTATTCGGAAGCTGAAGAAAAACCCATCCAATTCTGTATCATCATTAAACGCTATTTGCTAATTTTTTTGTATGTGTCACCATTGTTCACTTGGGCCGCTTAACTTGAAGTTTCACTAATCATTAGAGCTGATGTAAGCATTTATCTGATTCCGGACAAGATGATGTAAAACTTAGTGATCTTTATTTTCATTGTACATGCTTTCAGGCTATTGATAGAGGAGAAAATCTAAGTGTTCTTGCTGACAAGACAGAGACACTGCGGTCTCAGGTAAGTTGATTAAGGTTAAACAACAAAAATGATTAAGTAATCTATGGTTTCCAAGGTTGAGGACCTATTGTGTTTTTTCTTCAGGCTCAAGAGTTCAAAAAGCAAGGAACACAGATCCATCGGAAGATGTGGTATCAGAACATGAAAATCAAGTTGGTTGTTCTTGTAATTTTGTTGTTTTTGGTCCTTGTTATCTGGCTCTCTGTTTGCCATGGATTTGACTGCACAAATCATCAATGATTCTTCATCTTATAATAGGTTATTTTATCTTTGTAATGATGTTTTAATGTAGCAAATAGGCATGAAAATCTGCTTTGAAGGGGGGGAGTTTAGCCAGTAAAAGAAAAGGTTTCCTACCATCTTTGCTGGCTGGTATATGATAGCTTTTCTTTTTTACAATTTTTTTTTCTTCAGGAAAAATGTAATGTTTGTTTCTAACAGTTCCGATCTACTAAGTTGGTTTTGGGTTCCCCATAAAAGGGTATTTTTGCTTATTAATTTTTTATTATTCGGATTGGCTAGATAGAAAGTTTGTTGATACAGCCATACTGGACTGATTAATCAACAAACCGATTAATCAACAAACCAGTCACGGGTCAACAAATACAAGTTTAATTTCTTCCCTATTATTAAATTTTTTTTTTTGGCCTGAAAAGGGTCCCTAAATATTTTCCTCTGGAGTTGGTTCATTTTCGTGCTTTTTTTCTGACTTTGTTTTGTTGGAAAGATCCTTGCAGGATGGGAGGAGTTAGTTCATGCTTCATACAATTAAATTTTATAGATTATAAAATAAAATTTAAAACTCAGATTGAGTGGTAAAATTCCAAGAAAATATTGGTGGATTATTTTACAATTTTTTTTCTCCATAAACTTACGTAATACAATATCTTATATCCAATTGAAAAACAATAAAACGCTAACGATCTCACTCAATGTGAGGCATTTTTGCGCTTTTTCCAAGAGGAATGGTAATTTAAAAGTGTTTGATTTGTTTTTCAAAACAGTTTTTTTTGGTTTTGAAAACAATAAACAATGTGTGTATTTTCTATTTTTTAGAACAGAAAATTGTTTTCCAAAAACAAAATCAAACACGCCCTTAGTTTTTTTTTTTTTCCACTGTCCGATAAAAGTATAGTCATGCATGCAGCATGCTTATTTGCAAATAAATTGAAACTGAATTCCTCTGCACTGTCAAAACTTAATTCCTCGGCAATGTATTTAATAAAATAAATCCTACTAGTTTCTAAACCCGAATAATCTACCTCTATTACAATTATAAAGAAGCAAACACACAAGAACCCTCAGGCCAAAAAAATAACAAAATACAAAAGAACCCTAAATACTTTCTTTAGCTTTTAAAAACAAACATTTGAAACGAGAGCTTGTATGGCCGAAAAAAAAAGTATCAAACAACATGCGATGACACTTTGCGCAGCACCTGAACACTTCAACTGAAGCCTCCTTGGGGACTTCAACTTTTTCTTTCAATTTGTTTTCCTGTAAAGTGGAAAGGTAAGATCAGCATTTTATGGAACATCTCGCATGAGTAACTGAAAAGTGAAAACTAAAAAATTATGAGACTAATAATTATAAACTAAAAAGATCACATGCAAAAACCAATCCTCACCCTCAACATTATTTCAAGAGAAACGATGATAGATGTGGTTGAAACTCATTCTCGCCATCCTTAAAAACCATATATAATCCCCAGCGAATAAGATAACACAATTCCCATGTCTATTCTTTCCACTTAATGGTGGTTCTCAACTAGGGACACGGAACACATGAAATTTGAATTACATATTTACATGGCAAACATTACCTACGGCTTGGCTGATCAAATGTTACATTATTAAGAAACAAATACCTCAGCTCGAAGGAATATTAATTGTACAGCCCAATGAGTAGAAGCAAGCAGTATGTGTCAAGTATCCTAATTGTGGCCATATTACGGATCAACAAACCTTATCATTAACCAGAAAAATGGGCATATCAATGAGATCTCTAGTTTGGTATCTACTCGATCAACACAGTGGCATCCATAGGAAACTTTTCAGGTTTCTCTTCATCGATGATACCATCTTTCAGTTAAAAAATTTCTCCTAGACTGAGGAACAGAGGCCAGATTTGTCAAGAACCCTGGTCTTAATAATCTCTATCTTACACCCAGATTTAGGCAAAATCTTTCTAGAGTGTTAAGCTTTTTTTTTTTTAATCCGCAGTATAAATAACTTCCATTTCTTCCAGGGAGGTTCTAACCATTATGTCTGGTGTAGAGCTCTTACAAGAGCCCTCAATGAACCCAGTGCAATGGAGGATTCTCAATCCTTATGGTTTAAAGTTAACAAATAGTAGCCATAGAAGCAAAGTCTAGTAGCTAAATGTAGAACAACTTAAAGCTAAAACTAATAAGAAAAATGTAATATATCTGTAACCTAAATCCCTTGAATGATTCATGTCAAGTTAATAAACAAGACCAGTAAATGGGAATTCAATTTAGTGAAAACCAAACAGGCATTGATAGAAACTTTCATAAGAGTTCCGAATTCTATACAGTATCAGCAGGGATCAACAATGTAAAACCTTCACCATCCTTGTGAAATAGAAACCTATAGCGGTTGAATGTACACATGCAGAAAATATCATAGATTGATTCAAAACCATAGTAAGGAAATCAAATTCATAATAAAATTACAAGACGTTAAAGAACATAGTAGGCAGTAAAAGTAACTGAAGGGCAAATGAATTCATCATAGCCACTGTAATATTTCATAAAAAAGCGTTCTCAATGTAATTAACAAGCTCCTCAGGGATTCAAAATCTTACAAAAATCAGCATTCAAAGCTCATCTTCCATCCTTAAATACTCTCCAATATCCGCCTGATGCAGCACCACAATTCCATTAGGGTCCAACTTCCTGCAATCCTGAGTAGACTTAGCAGCTACCCCAAAACCTAACGGCACATCCGACATAGAAAACACCACAACCCCATCGCCGGGCGCAATATTCTCCGTAATCCTTCCCAAAGCACTCTTCAACACATGATTCCCGTACAAGAACGACATCTCCGACTGGGGTTTGAGCCAGACCTTGTGCTTAGCATTCGCCGCCAACAAACTCAGCGCCTGAACGGTGATGTGGAAGTTGCCTCCGTGAGTGTATTTTCCGATGCAAGTGCCGAGAGAAACGAGGTTGGGTCGGGCTATGTTGGTGGCTCGCTTGACGAGAGACTCGCTGACGTAATAGATCTTGTTCTTGTTAAGTCGGAAGCAGTAGCGACCAGGGTTGGAGTCGGGACCTTCGTGGGAGGGATTCTCAACGATGTTCTTGAGGTTGTTGCCGACGAATTTAAAGAGCTTTTCGAACACTGCGGTTGTCTCTGTCTCGTCCAAGGGTCTCATCTTTGCTTGAAATGGAAGGAATAATGTTATCGGCGAAGAATCGTGATGGTGTGTAGTACAGTTGGAACCCTAGACGTCGGCGCTGCTAAGAACAGCACAAGGGTGAATTTGAAGAAACGAAGTGAGGGAGCAGCTGTTCATAGCTCAAAACCCTAAACCCCCCCATGTTGGTGGCTGGAAGAAGATTTTATTCATTTATTTTTCATTTAATTTTTTGTTCACCTTTTGTCCATTTTTAATCTTACTTCTTAAATTTACTTGATTTTAGAAAAAAAAAAATATTCATTTAAATTTCGTTATAAGTTATTTTATTAGTCAAAACCAATTCAACTTGTAAAAATCAACCTAACTCGCAACTATGAATTAAGATGGTTTGAGTTCAAAATTTTCAATCTACGTATTTGTGGGTTTATAGTTTCACAATCCAATTTAACTCGTGAGCTCTCATATTTTTTTTTGTTATTTATTTATTTTTATATATATATATATATATATTTTTTAGTTTCCCAAGTTATCCCCGCCCGACAGGCCAAGGATTAATCCTCTACGGATCCATGCTCCATTTAAGGGTTTGTCGCTGGCCAATTGGTTGCTGCATACACAAGGCGGGATTCGAAACCCCGACCTTGCTTAAGCGACCTAGTGAGCTCGACCAGTAGGTCAACCAAGCTTGGTTATTTATTTTTTATATATATTTATGTAGTTATGTATATATTTTTGTATGTATTTATATTGTTAGTTCCTTATAAACAGTATCTTTTTATTTTAAAATTTATATAATTACATATATGTATTACATTTACATATGTTATGAAATGTATTTTAATTTATATATATATATATATAATTATAGATTTTTAACGTTTGTCATGTGTAAGTCTTTTTATTTATCACTCACAAATTTATAATAATATCTTGTTATCAAAATTTAAAATATTTTTTTAAAAAAATTACAAACTCAACATGCGGGTTCAACTCAACCAAACTCGCAGCTCTACGAGTTTAGTTTTAAAAATTATAGAACTCAACCTAACCCAACCAGCAAAGTTGACATTTTTCCCAAATCCAACCCAACTCAGTTCATGCTCACCCCTGGTTAATGGAGACCAATGAATGAAATGGAATGAAGTGGAATAATTTAAGTAGATATGGACACATATTAATATTATTTAAGAGTTTTTCACGAGAAAAAGAATAGACATATATTAATATTGTTTGAAAATTATTAATAATGAAATTGAATAGAACGAACGCATGTTAATTTTGCTTAACATAAATATATAATTATCTTTAAAAATTATAAAATTATCCACTCTATCATTGACCCTCAAAGTGGGAGGACAACAAAAATCAAGTTTTGGAGGGAAGGGGTACCTTAGAATCCCTCCTTGTATTTTCTCTCTTCCACTCTACTTCATTTCCATGTTTAGGGTGAATTTTGTTTTGGTTAATCAAGTTGTTTTCTTTTCGTTTTGATCTTTATATTTTTTTAATTTGTTCTACCATTAGTCCTTAAAAAAATTCATCCAAATTACATTGTTAAATAATTCATCTAAGACTTATTTGAGGACTAAAAATTTTAACAATGTCATTAGGACTAAAATAATTCGTCTAAAACTAAACAAAAACGTCACTAGGGGTAGCAATCCCCAAAGCATCAGCAAGCAGAAATCCAGCATAATTGTTTTCATTAGAGAATACTTGTTAACAGAAATTAGCCTAAATTAGACCCTTAACTTTAAACATGCTAATGTGTTATCTTTAACCTTTTTATCTTTGGGTGGTTACATTACATTTGTCATCCTATTCTCCGCTAAAACCATTATATTGAACTCACACAATTATAACCAAGATTAATATGATGGAGATCTTACAATTATAACCAATAGATAGCTATTGTAATATTTTAGAGAAAGAATCATATATTTTAATTATTTAGTTGACTTGATGATACACATTCAAAGATTAAAAATAGATTTTTTTCAAAAAGGAATGTTTGACAAGAAGAGAGAGAACATGGAAGTTGAATTTGCACAATGCACCCAAATGTCCACACGGAAAGAAAGAAAGAAAGAAAGAAAGAAAGAAAAGGGGCATATTAATATTATTACACGTTCATCATGACACAAACAGGAAGAAGAAGTGGTCAAATTAATTAAAGTGACAACAAAGTGACAAACATACATTTGCTAAATGCTAATCCTATTTATTTTGTGAGAGATCGATGGCCACATCAGCCATCTGCGTTTTGTAACGTAGCCACTAGCCACTTAGCTACTTAGCTCCTAGCATTTGGAGTGCAGGGGTAGTTCTTAACTTGTCATAAACGGCATGCCATCCAGCTTGCGTTGGGTGTACGAAATCCCAAAAAAACGCAGATTTGGGATCGTCGCACACGCTGTACTTCTTCACCTTATTGTCGTCGACGCTCCCGCAAGAATACTGCATGCTGATCCCTACGCAACAAGGCTGAAACTGCTTCTGGATGTTATGCGTGGTGGGGTGGTTAAGCACAGACATGAAACTGTCGTATAAGTCCAGAACGACAAAGGTGGAGTTGTCGTTTGCGTTTTGGTTGAGGTTGGCCACGGCTTCATCTAACAGGTTGTTATGAAGAGTCACTAAGGTGTTGAAGGTGGCGTTGCACTGTTGGAAAGAGACTGGAGCCGTTGTGAAAGGGAGGCACCCAAGTGGTTGCAGCCCACTCACTGCTATTTTCTTAACTCCCAACTTATGGATCCGAATCACGTTGCTAATCGTCTGATTGATCACCGAAGAAATAAACGACGTCGCACCCTGCAGTTAATTATCACAATTTAAACCTTATTACTTTATTTTACATTATCCCCAGTTAAATTTTGTATCACCAAAAATGAAAGAATTTTCGATCGAAGTTATGGGTGTAAAATGTAAATGACAAAATGATAATGGATTAATAGTGAACAATGGGTAATGGGTTGTCTTGAGAAGTATGAGCCCTACGGAATCAATTGGAAGTTTAAGAGATGGCCAAAAATATTGGGAATTTCAACTTTTCTTTTAAAAAATGTGACAAAAAACAAGCTAGTCTTTTTTTAGTTTCCTGCCCGATATTCGAGGCCACTCCTCGACTAATCCGGACTCAACCTGGGTCGTGCACTGGCAAAAAAAAAAGCTAGTCTCTGTTTAACCCAGCACAACCCATTTTATAAAAGGGCTGACTCGTTTTATAAAATGGGTCAATTTTATAGCATAACTGGCATTTTCTTTGCGGGCTATTGGGCCAAGCCCATTATGACGTTCTAGGTAAAATATGTCCAAAAATTACTTAAGTGACATTTGTCATTATTCAACTGAAAGTAAATTATATGTTTTCAATCATCATTCATAAGTTAAATTGTTAAAAATATATAGAGTAAAAAGTAACTATTCACATATTTAACTCTTGAATTTAAAAAATGTTTAGTTTAAATATAAAAAAATCATTATTCATTGGAAGTCAATTATTTCATAAACATTTCATCATGATATATCGCAATTTCTAAAAGGGTGAGTCTATAATGCAAAGATACAATCTTGACATAGGATGCAAAGGCTGATTTGGCCTAATTTTAACCGTTAGATCTCATCTAACGGTTCTAAATATTCAATTGGAAACCTGTTAAACAGGTAAAATATATATTTTTTAAAAATTAACATTTACCCCCAATCTGAAATCTAAAATTGTAATTTAATCCTGGTTAAAAGAAGCACAAAGGAGAGGAGAGGAAGACGAGTGAGTAGCCAAACCCCAAACCCTAAAACCCCAAACCCCAAACATTCCAGTTTAGTCCCAAATCCTCAAAATAAAATTGTAAAATGTCCCAAAACTCTTCCAAACATTCCACGCGAAAAGATGAAGTTTGATTTTCTTTTTATAAATTAATATGTTTAAATATTTCTCATATAACTTTATTGACGTCCAAGGTCAGCTGTGGTGAGCTCTATATGGCCCAAGTTCACATCACACGACAGAAATCAGAGTATAAAGAATAAACCCTAGCGTGAGAGATGGTTTTTCTTGACTAGTTTATTTGCAATTTAGGAAAAATATAAATTTAATATAGAGAGATGAGAGAGAAAGGAAACGAAAATCGCATATCCACGTTTCCAAAACCGTAATGTTTACTCAGAGTCGTCTTCGGAATCTTCTTCCATGGCATATGCACTATTTCGATTTTCACGCGTAACGACGAGCAACGAGTTTACTCTCTACATTCTTACTACTCCCCACCATTCTTGGAATGTAGAGAGATAGCTCGGCAATTTAACTACGACGGAGACAGTTTGGTTTATCTGCTGGTCTTTCTTTTCGGATTCACGTACTTACTCTGCAATTTGTGCCTGCTATTTGTCAAATTTTCTTTCGTTTCGATTCATAATATTATTGTTGACAATTTATTTGGGAAAACGCCACAATACAAGTGGCAGGAGGAGATCCGCCATTGACGCTGCGTTTTGATCATAATCGTGACGCCGTTTACTTCACTGACGGTCCTGATTCGGACTTCAGGACACGGCGGCGGCGCTTCTCTTCGATCCATTTCTGCGATACCCGTTGACTCACATTCCGAAACCATGAGGTGAGTTTTCATTTCTCTCTATTTCCAGAATTTTTTATTTGTGGTTGTGGATGCTCTTTTTGTAATTATCTTTATTTTTCTCATATGGTCTCGATGAGACGATGACTTTTCCTCTTTGTTCATGACTCTGCCCCTTCCATACTCTGGCTATCGGAGTAGATAATAGTGTTGCGGTCTAAGTATATAGCTATTTCAGTCAGTATCAACAAACCGAACTGAGTATGCAAGATCTTCATTTTACTAGACCGTGAGGAATTCCTCACTGATTAGGCTGCGGGACTAGAGAGTTACGATTCTTTATGGATTATATATCTAGCACGGGCATACACCATAAAGTAACTTTCAGACTAAGAAGCTTTAATATCCGTTCATCCGTCTTGCCCAAAAATATCTGTTCGTCTATTTCATATTTTTATTTGGTAATAATTCCTTTTAAGAAAAGATACCGCCGTGTAAAGCAAAAATTTCGAGTTTCAACTACAATTCTAAACATCAAATTTGAGTAAACAAACCATTTAAGCAAAAAGTTCGTAGGCAATAGATGTATTTAGTGTTAATAATATGACCTTCCAACATTTAGAATCTTCTTCAACAATCTCTTCATTCTGTGTGTATTAATAAAAATGACTTCCTGCCTCATCTAGTTCTGCATCCTGTTCTGCCCTTCTCTCTTTTTCTCACTTTTTGTGTTTTATCTTAAACGATGACTTGCTTCCGTAGTTTATTCGTCTTTTCTTTCCTTTATGTCTTCTCCTTAAATATCAGAGTGTTTCTCTAGCTGCACTGACAGTAATCTTATTTTTGCCTTACCATCATTTGTGACAGAACAATACACATTTTTGGTGTCTCTCTTTCTCTTATTCTAATCAATTTGGCCGCCATTATGGAGAAAGCTGATGAAAATCTCCTTCCATCTGTGTACAAAGAAGTTAGTGAAGCGTTCAATGCTGGGCCTTCTGATCTGGGGTACCTCACATTCATAAGAAACTTGATGAAGGGGCTGGCATCTCCCGTGGCTGGTATACTTGTCGTAAGCCATGATCGTCCAACAATTCTTGCCGTGGGCGCTTTTTGCTGGGCTTTTTCTACGGCTGCTGTGGGTGCTAGCCACGTGTTTCTGCAGGTTGCATTCTGGAGAGCTGTTAATGGCTTTGGTTTGGCAATTGTAATTCCAGCACTTCAGTCTTTCATAGCTGACAGCTACGGTGATGGCGTGAGGGGAACTGGATTTGGGTTGCTAAGCCTTCTTGGTCACATAGGAGGTATAGGAGGGGGTGTTTTAGCTACTGTCATGGCTGGGCATCAATATTGGGGCATACAGGGATGGCGATGTGCCTTCATCTTGATGGCAGCTTTGAGTGCAGTAATTGGATTCCTCGTTTTACTATATGTCGATGATCCGAGAAAAAGAATTATCACTGCGCGTGATGCTAGGGACAGTTCCGACAGGTAATCACTTTATTTTAGCATCATGATTCACGTGGTGATATTTTTTATTTGTACATGTAACAAATAACCGAACTACTAAGTGCTTTATTTTTGTTTGATTTTGTAATATTAGTAAATGAGCTACATGTTTCAAGCAGGGATGAACTTATGGATAAGGGCACTGCCAGTGCAGCATCGATATGGATGGAATCTTTGGCTGCCATGAAAGCTGTGATGAAAGTGAAAACATTTCGAATAATTGTCTTACAGGGTCTTGTTGGGTCACTGCCATGGACTGCCATGGTGTTCTTCACTATGTGGTTTGAACTAATTGGTAAGCATAAAAGAAACTTTACATTATGTAAATCCAACATCACAACATTTAAAAAATCTTTAACAATTCTACTGCAGGTGAAGATTACTAAAGAAAATGAATTTTCAAAACCTCAACTAAGATGGTATGTGATGATGAATTGTTTCACTTTGCAGGTTTTGATCATAATAGTTCAGCAACACTCCTTAGTTGTTTTGCTATTGGATGTGCTCTTGGATCCTTCATGGGTGGAACAATAGGTGATAAAATGTCTCAAAAGTATCCCCATTCCGGACGTATCATGTGTGCTCAGTTCAGTGCCTTTATGGGCATTCCTTTCTCATGGTTTCTTCTGAAGGTGATCCCTCAATCTGTAAGCAGCTACCACACCTTTGCTGTCACCCTATTTGTGATGGGTCTATGTATCAGTTGGAATACATCGGCTGCCAATGCCCCAATGTTTGCGGAAGTGGTGCCTGTGAAACATAGGACCATGATCTATGCATTTGATCGTGCCTTTGAGGGCTCATTTTCTTCCATTGCGGCTCCCTTGGTGGGAATTCTTTCTGAGAAATTTTTTGGGTATGACTCAAAGTCTGTTGATTTTTCCAAGGGATCTGCACCAGGGGCTCTTGCATTGTCCAAGGGCCTTCTTTCCATGATGGCTCTTCCTTTCGGATTGTGCTGTTTGTGTTACACTCCTTTATATTATATCTTTAAGCGAGACCGTGAAACTGCTAGAATGCTCACTGTGAAAGAGGCCGAGATGATATGAAATACTCTTGTTTCTTCTGATATATATGCCTGTTTATCCTCAGCATTGGATAATCTTCGAGAAATATTCTCTATTTGTTGTGATTCTAATTTTTTCTTGACCGCAGTTTCATCGCCCCAGAGCCATATCGTAGATGGCATGGCTGACTAAACACCTGAATTATCATTAGTTGCACCTGGCTTTAAAGTTCAAACTATTTCGTCCAAATGGAATGCTTTCCGTTTTTTCACAAATAGGGAGTATATTAAAACAAATATAACAGGACTACAAGTTTAGCCAATTCCAATTTTACGGGGTTGACTAATGCCTATAAGGTGAGCATGAAAAATTATATTAATGGGATAATTACTAATACTCTTCGGATGCAGCTTGGGGTTCTTAGCCCGGTCCCAAAAGGTTTGTGGATAATCCAACTCATCACGAATTATCACAAGTAATATGAACCCAAGCCATTCTTATGGAGACTTATAATAAATTAATTACTTATAGTAATTAAACAGAAATATTAATCTTACAATGGATTAATGCTAATTGACACAAAAATTCCAACACATACATGGCATTTTTTTTTAAATGCAAATGAATTCTGAAATTAAAGTATCTTTTCGATGAAGATTAATATAACCACCATGCGTGATTACTAATTTAAAGAGATATTCAAAGTATTGTATATAAAAAGACAAGGCATATATATTGGCGTAGTTTGAATTCTTTATAACATAACCAACCCTGTCTTTCGCGATGGAATCATTTGATATATACATATATATAATTAAAGAAATTTGTGAAACTCATGCATGGCTGGCCCTTGAATTTCATTCGTGGTCATGTTGCATTTGTTTTAAACCATTATTTTGGATTACGCCATGTATTATGTAAAGCACATTCATTCGATTATTCGTGACATATTTTATATATGTATTGTCACTGGAATAATTAGTTTTCCTTTATATACGAGTTAAACTCGATGATATGATCTTCATTTAATATCTCTCTCACACACACACGAATACATATCCACATTTATCAAACCAGTCTATGGTGAAATTCACGTGGCATTTAGATAAAGACAAGTGCAAATGCAACCGAATTTCTTTTACTAAAATGTAAGAACTAAGTTCATGGTCTAAGGTGTGATAATTAAAAAATGAGCAGATTAATTGAATATGAGCACAATAGCACATTAATTCGTTATTAGTCAATTTAAAAAACTTCAATCGAATAAAAATATAATTATGGACAACGGTTTACTGTAAGCGGTAAACTAAAGTAATAAAGTCTAATAATCTCTCCTCTTTTTATGCCAATAAAGTAAAGTATTTGTCGAGTTAAAAAAAATCTCCAAAGGGATAATATTGTTTATGTTTAGTTTTTTTTGTTGCCTTAGACATCTCTCAGCCTGACAGGCTAAAGACTAAATCTCCACGAATCTGAACTCCATGTAAGGGTTTGTTGTTGGCCAATTAATTATGGTATACATAAGCCGGGATTCAAACCCCTGACATTTGCTTGAGCGACTTAGTGAGCTTATCACTAGACCAATTAAGCTTGATTATTTATGTTTAGTTTTTTAATTTTTATTGTTAACGTACAGGTTTTTAATTTTTATTGTTAACGTACAGCTAATAGCTTACAATATAATTAAAACATTACATTTTTAATTTCTAATTAAATTAACATGCATAACAAACTAAAGTTTGAAGGTAAGTTTCCATAAATTAAACTAGGGCAGGTACGTTTATATAAATTAATGCTATTTGATGTCCCAACTTTCGTAGGTTAAATGGCGACGACAAAACCCAAACGACGNATAAACCCGAATCCTAACGTGCAACGGCTGAACTATTTTGATTAATGAATTTCCATGTCTACTAAAAAAAAAGAATCCTAACGTGCAACAGTACCGTGCAAGTTGCAAGTTAGTATTTCTTCACTAATTTATTTTCTAATTTATGAAAACGCAAAATTAATGAGAGAGAAAAGGTAACGCAAATCGCGGGGTCCACGTATCCAAAATCTAAAATCTAAAATGTTACTCAGAGTCACTTACTGAATTTTGTTGAATCCTCCTTCGACTTAAACGACGAGCAACAATTTTACACTGTAGATAGATAGACTCTTGCAGCTCCCCACCATTTTTGGAAAAATGCACTTCTTGTTTATGACTCCTGTGATTCGCTGTGCTCTATTTTTTTTGAAATCAGATTCACCTACTTACTGTGCAATTTGTGCGTGCTAATTGTCAATTTATGTATTCTTTTCATAAGTAATATCGTCGTTAGATTGTTTATTTGGGAAAGCGCCAAAATACAATTGGCAGTGGGAGATCCGCCATTGACGCTGAGTTTTGAAGCCGTTTACTGCCCTCATGGTCCTTCTTCGGACTTCAAGACACGGCGGCGGCGGCAACGGCGGCGGCAACGGCGGCGGTGCATCTCTTCGATCCATTTCCGTGATCTCCGTTCCCTCGCATTCCCAAACCATGAAGTGAGTACTCCTTTCTCTTCATTTCCAGATTTCTGATTTATGCTTGTGGATTCTCTTTTTCTAAGTATTCTTAGTTTCTTTTTTTAATCATATGTTCGTTATTACTTTTCCCTTTTTGTTCACCACTCTGCCACATATGCACCTTGGCTTTCGGAGTAGATAACTAGTAAAAGCCTTTTCAGTCAGTTTCAACAAACCGATCTAATTGATCAGTGATCTAATTGATCAGTTTCTTAAGAAAATCTAATCCCGTCTAAAGTGAAAAGGGTTTCAACTTCAATTCTAAACTTCAAATTCGGGTCTACAAATCTTTTGACGAGAACTAATATCAAAATATATTGACGGACAATTATTATCTCAGGCCTGATAATCCATTGCTCTTCTCAAATTCTATGAAAGATGCTCTTGCTAATTTTTCGCAATGGGCAAATCAATTTTTACTAGGAATTTCCTACGTACCCTAAAGGACAAGTTACTAGATCTTACCTGTATGGGACTATAATGATGGTCACAGAAGCCTAAAAGCCCAATGAATAGAAATGCCAGTTTAGTGATGTTCTGCTCTTAGATAGACAGAAATCCTACAGTATCTGAAAGAGGTAGCGATAGTTCTTTCATGCAGCATATAAATGGGACAAATAGGTGTGAGAAGGAGCGGATAAGAATGACTTGAAAAGAACAGTGCCCCGTATGTAATAATTTAAATCAATACAAATCAATCTAATTCCTCTGTTTCTGATCACTTTCTGTGTCAGATGTTAAACATTGATGTGCTTCTATAGTAATCTTTTGCCTTACCATCATTTGTGACAGAACAATACAGATTTTCGGTGTCTCTCTCTCTCTTATTCTTATCAATATGGCTGCTATCATGGAGCGTGCTGATGAAAATCTCCTTCCATCTGTTTACAAAGAAGTTAGTGAAGCGTTTAATGCTGGGCCATCTGATCTTGGGTACCTCACCTTCATAAGAAACTTGGTGCAGGGACTGTCATCTCCCATTGCAGGTATACTTGTTCAAAACCATGATCGCCCTACAATTCTTGCAATGGGCACTTTCTGCTGGGCTTTATCTACTGCTGCCGTGGGTGCTAGCCACCATTTTCTGCAAGCTGCATTCTGGAGAGCTGTAAATGGCTTTGGTTTGGCAATTGTGATTCCAGCACTTCAGTCTTTCATTGCTGATAGCTATAGTGATGGCGTGAGGGGAACTGGGTTTGGATTGCTAAGCCTTATTGGTACCATAGGAGGCATAGGAGGTGGTGTTTTAGCGACTGTCATGGCTGGCCATCAATATTGGGGCATACAGGGATGGCGATGTGCCTTCATTTTGATGGCAGCTTTGAGTGCATTAATCGGATTCCTCGTTTTACTATATGTGGTTGACCCAAGAAAAAGAACTATCACTGCGCGTGATGCTAGTGACAATTCAGATAGGTACTTTTATTAGCCTTATGATTCACATGGTGACATTATTTTCTATTTGTATATGTAATAAATATACAAACAACTAAGTGCATCATTTCTGTTTGATTTTGTTATAGTTGGTAAATGAGCTACATGTGTCAAGCAGGGATGAACTTATAGATAAGGGCAATGCCAGTGCAGCATCAATGTGGATGGAATCTTGGGCTGCGATGAAAGCTGTGATGAAAGTGAAAACATTTCAAATAATTGTCTTACAGGGTATTGTTGGGTCACTACCATGGACTGCCATGGTGTTCTTCACTATGTGGTTTGAACTAATTGGTGAGCATAAAGGCAACTTTGCGTTATGGGAATTCAACATTACAGAGTTGTTTTATTTTACCTTAAAAGTGAGGATCAATAAGAAAAATGAAAATACCAATCTTCAACTAAGATGGTATGTGATGAATTGTTTGGCTTTGCAGGATTTGATCATAATAGTACAGCAACACTCCTCAGTCTTTTTGCTATTGGATGTGCTCTGGGATCCTTCATTGGTGGAATGATAGCTGATAAACTGTCTCAAAAATATCCTCATTCTGGGCGTGTCATGTGCGCCCAGTTCAGTGCCTTTATGGGCATTCCATTCTCATGGTTTCTTCTGAAGGTGATTCCTCAGTCTGTAAGCAGCTACACCACCTTTGCCATCACTCTGTTTGTGATGGGTCTATGTATCAGTTGGAATTTAACAGCTTGCAATGCCCCAATGTTTGCGGAAGTGGTGCCTGTGAAACATAGGACCATGATCTATGCATTTGATCGTGCCTTTGAGGGCTCATTTTCTTCTGTTGCGGCTCCTTTGGTGGGAATTCTTTCTGAGAAGTTGTTTGGGTATGACTCTAAGTCCATTGATTTTTCTAAGGGATCTGCACCAGAGGCTCTTGCATTGTCCAAGGGCCTTCTTTCCATGATGGCCCTTCCTTTTGGATTGTGTTGTTTTTGTTACTCTCCCTTATATTATTTCTTTAAGCGAGACCGTGAAAATGCTAGAATGCTCAGCACTGTGAAAGAGGCCGAGATGATATGAAATACTCTTGTTTCTTCTTCTGATATATGTGCTTACATTCCCACGCCGGTTTATCCTCAGTATTGGAAACCATCTTCGAGAAATATTCCCGATTTGTTGTGATTCTAAGTTTATATTGAGCACAGTTTTATTGCTCCTTCTGCTGAGCCTTTCCTGATAACCAAAGAACCATTTCGTAGATGGCATAGCTGACTAAACAGTTTCTGCATTATCATTAGGTGCACCTGGCTTCATAGTTCACACTATTTTGTCGAATTATAATGCTTTCTGTTGCTTACAGACTTTTTTGAGAATGACACGTGTATATTGCGGAACAGAAAATTTTGTTATGTCCATTATCCTTTTTAGTTTTGTTGCATACTGATTCAAAATTTTCTATTTCGTGAATTTTTATAGCAACCTAGTGGAAGGAAGGAAGACAACGACACACCACCAAGCAACCACAAGGTGTGGAACTGTGGATGATTCCAACGTTCCTACTTTTTTTTTTTTTGGCCAACCCAACGTTCCTACTTCACTTGTATTGGACTTGAGATGTTTTTTCAACAACAAAACCAATCATTCTGATTCTAAGCTGAACTTACGTTTTACTACATTTGGTCCACAAAATATCCAGGACTTCAAGTTTTTTTTTTTGCCCATAGGACTTCAAGTTTCTTCACACAACAAGAGCACATACTTTTGACTCCTGAGCTTAATTAACATCCAAATGAGACGGATGATATTTTATACTCCACTTTTTTAAAGTCAAAACATTTAATAAAATTAGGCAGAGTGCACTCTTAAGCTTAACATCCTCATAAATTGGGAGGTCCAGTGTATGGTACAACTTAGGTGGCTTGAAGTACACTAAAAGATGCTTTTTTAGTAATTGGATCTCTATAAAAGAAAAAAAAGGATAAAACTTATTTTTAAAATTTTTCAATTTATACTGAATCAATAATTAGTATTTGAATAATAGAAATTAAATACACTACTTAAATCTTTGAAACGTTTAATCACTATCCAACTAGAAAACGTGGACTTAAAATGTTAAGAAGATCTCGTTAATCGATTATGTGACAACCAACGTGGATTGATTAAAAGGAAAACAACAATTATCAAAAAGACAAAACTCAAGAAAATTTAAAATTGAACAAACTCTAGTGGTCTTTCAATTCTAGAGTCCTATATTTACAAGTCATATTTAATGTTTCAAGAAGAGGAAGAAGATAAAGAAGTTGAAACTTGAACACTATAGTATGGGTATTGATTGACTTTTCTAGCTTTAGGGTGTGTTTGGGATATAAGTATATAATGAAATGATGATTCTATGTAATGAAATGATAATGAGAAAATTATGTAATAAAAATGGAATGTAAAATGGTGTTCGGATTGTTTGAGATGTAATGAAAAAAATAGGGTGTGAAATTATGTAAGAAGGTATGTAATGATTATGGTTGGTTGAAATAATTATATAAGTTTTTGAAAATTGTATAGGGGTAGAATTGGTAATTGATAATGAAATGAGATGAGGATAATGAAATGATATTTTGACTTTTTGTTGTGGTTGTTATGAAATGAAATGGTAATGAAATTGTCATGGAATGTGTGTTAAAGGTGAATATTTGTAATGAAGGTTGGAGTTACTTTATGTAATGAAATGAAAGGACCAAAATGTAAATAACATGAAAATTTTAAAAACCTTCTATTTGGTCCACGATTTTATATCGATTCAACTAATTGGTCCTTATAAAGTGAAATGTGTGTCTCGACTCGTAAAAAATCGCATTCATCAACGATTGAGTCTCTCTCTTAAATTCAATGACCAAAAAATAAATTTAGGGACCAAAGTAGAATAATCTTTACAAATTCATGGACCAAAAAATTTATCTCCAACTAACAATAAATTATTATTCAGAATTTGATAAATAATTTCAACAGTATACCGTATATTAAAAAATAAAGATAATTATTTGAACAGAAATAATTTATTTAAAAGATTACTATTTTTTAATTTTTATATTACAAAAAAAATTACTCATATATATACTAGAGAAGGGACCAAAAATAGGGTTTGACACTCGTAAATTTTGACACTAAAAATATTAGAAATATAATATAAAAAATAGAAGAAGGACTGGTACCAATATAAATTATATATCATATAATATAATATATTTGTAAAATAAATATTTATATATTATTATTATTATTATTATTATTATTATTATTATATATATATATACACGCTACATATATATACAGTGGCATAGATATATATATACATTATAATTTAATATGTATATATATGTGAGAAAGAGAGGGGGAGTATGAGTAAGAAAAAGAGAAAAAAAATAGTAAGAAATGATGAATGGAGAAAGAAAGTTGTAAGTGTAATAAATGAGGGTATTGAAAATTACTGTTTTGCCAAATAGTTTTTTTAGATTTGTATTAAAGTATAGGTAATTATAGGTATTTGAATAGAGGTATGTTAGTAATTGGGTATAAAAATGTAATGAAATGATGTTGTAATGAAATAATATTTCTCTAATGAGTTTGTAATTGATAAACAAACAACTTTTTTGCACTGTAGCTCAAGTTATATATTGAAAATTGAGATAATGAGTTTATAATACATTATAATTGAATCCCAAACACACCCTTAGTGTGTTTCCAAATGATCCTAGGTATAAATATTTAGATATGTTCCTCAACTTGTTATTAAATAATAATATATTTGATAATCAAATGTGACATTTAATAGTATCTTATATATATTTTGAAAAATATTTACATGCAGTTTCTTATATGCTTGTTATGAGGTTACTTTAATGATGAGCTTCAATTATATTCTATCTCTTTGTATCTTTAATACTCCATCTCTCTATTATGATTAGTCATGTAAAACAAGTTTGTCACGTGTCATATTTTTATTGAAGAGCCTTACAATAAAGATATAAAGAATTGTATGTAAGTCTTGCACATGTATTTACCATTTAGATCGGGTATGCAAAGAATGTATGAAAAAAAATTAATCAATTGACATTTATATTTTTTTGAGATCAAATTGTGTAATTCTTTTGTTTAAAGTTAAACTGTAAAAATGTACAAATTCAAAGATAAAAGGCAATTTTCTTTAAAAAAAAATTAGTTTAACTTGAAAGCACTTAATGACACTTGTCATTTATTGCCGAGGTAAGCTTTTCATTCCAAGGATGGTGGCTCCAAGCCTCCAAAATTTAATACACACATTCCTAAGTTCCCTTCGATCCATTTCCGTGATCCCCGTTCCCTCGCATTCCCAAGCTATGAAGTGAGTACTCCTTTCTCTCTATTTCCCAGATTTCTGATTTGTGCTTGTGCTCTGTGGATTCTCTTTTTCTGATTATTTCTAGTTTATTTTATTAGTAATATGTTATTTATTACTTTTCCCTTTTATTCACAATTCTGCCACATATGCACCATGGCTTTCGGAGTAGATAAATTATATCTTACCTGTTTGGGACTATAATGATGGTCACAGAAGCATAAAAGCCCAATGAAACTTTAAGGTAGAAATGCCAGTAAAATGGTGTTCTGCTCTTAGAGAGACAGAAATCCTACTGTACCTGAATTGTAGCTATATGTTCATTCATGCAGTATGAAAATGGGACAAATAGGTGTGAGAAGGAAACGACCATGCCCGTATGTAATGATTTACAATAATACAAATCCTTCTTAATTCTCTGTTTCTCTCTTTCTGTGTCAGATGTTAAACAATGATGTGCTGCTATAGTTCATTTATGTCTTTTCTTCCTTTTCCTCCATTCTTATATTTTGGAATGTTTCTCTGGCTGGCTGTGCTGACAGTAATTTATATTTTTGCCTTACCATCATTTGCCATAGAACAATACAGATATTCGGTGTGTCTCTCTCTCTTATCCTAATCAATATGGCTGCTATTATGGAGCGTGCTGATGAAAACCTTCTTCCATCTGTTTACAAAGAAGTTAGTGAAGCATTTAATGCAGGGCCATCTGATCTTGGTTACCTCACTTTTATAAGAAATTTTGTACAAGGACTGTCATCTCCCATGGCAGGAATACTTGTTCTAAACCATGATCGTCCTACAATTCTTGCAATGGGCACTTTCTGCTGGGCTTTATCTACTGCAGCCATGGCTGCTACCCACCATTTTCTGCAGGCTGCATTCTGGAGAGCTGTAAATGGCTTTGGTTTGGCAATTGTGATTCCAGCACTTCAGTCTTTCATTGCTGATAGCTATAGTGATGGCGTGAGGGGAACTGGGTTTGGATTGCTAAACCTTATTGGTACCATAGGAGGTATAGGAGGTGGTGTTTTAGCCACTGTCATGGCTGGCCATCAATATTGGGGCATACAGGGATGGCGATGTGCCTTCATTTTAATGGCAGCTTTGAGTGCATTAATTGGATTCCTCGTTTTACTATATGTGGTTGATCCAAGGACAAGAATTATCACTGCCCGTGATGCTAGTGACAATTCAGGCAGGTAATAATTTCCTATTTAATTGTATATGTGATAAATTAATATACAAACAACTAAGTGTATCATTTCTCTTTGATCTTGTTATAGTTACTAAATAAGCTTCATGTGTCAAGCAGGGATGAACTTGTAGATAAGGGCATGCCAGTGCAGCATCAATGTGGATGGAATCTTGGGCTGCGATGAAAGCTGTGATGAAAGTGAAAACATTTCAAATAATTGTCTTACAGGGTACTGTTGGGTCACTGCCATGGACTGCCATGGTGTTCTTCACTATGTGGTTTGAACTAATTGGTGAGCATAAAGGCAAATTTGCGTTTTGGGAACTCAACATTTTAAAATTGCATTTTTCCGTAACAATAAAGAAAATGAAAAATCAAATCCTCAACAAAGATAGTATGTGATGAATTGTTACACTTTAATTTGCAGGATTTGATCATGATAGTTCAGCAACACTCCTAAGTCTTTTTGCAATTGGATGTGGTTTGGGATCCGTCATTGGTGGATTGATAGCTGATAAACTGTCTCAAAAGTATCCCCACTCTGGACGTGTCATGTGTGGTCAGTTCAGTGCCTTTATGGGCATTCCATTCTCATGGTTTCTTCTGAAGGTGATTCCTCAGTCTGTAAGCAGCTACACCACCTTTGCCATCACTCTGTTTGTGATGGGTCTATGTATCAGTTGGAATTTAACGGCTTGCAATGCCCCAATGTTTGCGGAAGTGGTGCCTGTGAAACATAGGACTATGATCTATGCATTTGATCGTGCCTTTGAGGGCTCATTTTCTTCTATTGCGGCTCCCTTGGTGGGAATTCTTTCTGAGAAATTTTTTGGGTATGACTCAAAGTCTTTTGATTTTTCCAAGGGATCTGCACCAGAGGCTCTTGCATTGTCCAAGGGCCTTCTTTCCATGATAGCTCTTCCTTTTGGATGGTGCTGTTTGTGTTACTCTGCCTTATATTATATCTTTAAGCGAGACCGTGAAAATGCTAGAATGCTCGGCAATGTGAAAGAGGCCGAGATGATATGAAATACTCTTGTTTCTTCTTCTCATATATGCGATTACCTTCCCACGCCAGTTTATTATACTCTTGTGATTCTATACAGTTTTATTGCTCCTTCTGGTGACTATACACTTTCTGCATTATCATTTGGTGCACCTGGCTTCATAGTTCACACTTAAAAAATATTTATACCCTATTACCCTTACAAATTAAATTATTTGATAATTTGTATTAAAAAAAAATTATTTGATAATCAAAATTCGTGATCGTTCTGCAAGGTTCATCCCAAATTTTTCGTCCTTACCCATCCCCAAAGAAAATTATGGAATCACAGTATTTGTTACAATTTTTTTAATCGTATCTTATCAATCTTTGCAATAATACTCACTTATTGCAATTATAAATTAAGCAATAATTATATATTAACAAATTACAAAGATGATTTGCAATAATCTCAATTTTTTATTAGTTGATTTGATTTGACAAATTTTTTCAAACTAATTAATTAAATTTTTTTCTAAATCTATATAAACAATTTAGTTTGAAATATCATTTAAAATAATCATCTAAATCGTCCATCTAACAACCCTGATAACCACAAAATTCTAACAATAAGTACGCGTGGCGTGAAGATTTTGGATATATGAATATCGAATACGTTTAGTTTTGTTACTTTCTAATTTAAAAATTTGGCAAAATACCCTTTCGTGCCCTTAACGTTTGCAGTGATTTTCAGTTATGCCCCCAACGTTTCATTTGTGTCAGTTGTGTCCCCAATGTGAAACGTTAGTTTCAATTATACCCCCAATTTCAATCATTCACAAAAAAACACCATTTTCGCACGATTTGAGCTCGGTTTGATCAAATTTCATATGTGTTTTAATTTTCGGACATCACAAACTTGATTTATTGGATCAATTTCAAAGATTAAGCTCAAAATAACCCCAAATTCGAAGAAAATCGGACCCGATGAACCCTAAAAAGGACCAAAACAAAATGCAGCAAAACGAAGCATTTTTCTCAAAATTTCCATGTGCAAAATGATCCTTATGAGCCGAAAATGAGTACCTATAAACTCATTTATCAAAACAAACTGAAACGAACACAGATCTAAGCTCAAAAGTTCCGAAAAACGGTACACTAACGAGGGTGGGGGCATAATTGAAACTAACGTCTCACATTAGGAGCACAACTGACACAAATGAAACATTAAGGGTATAACTGAAAATCAACAAACGTAAGGGGCACAAAAGAGGGTTTTTCCTAAAAATTTCTATTTACTAAATTTTTATAGTAACCTAGGACCTAGAGGAAGGAAGACAATGACACACTACCAAGCAACCACAAAGTACCCCACGAGGTGTGGGATAATCCCAACTTTCCTACTTCACTTGTTTGGACTAGAGATGTTTTTACATCAACACAACCAATCAAATCATTCTGATTCTGAGCCGAACTTATGTTTTACTACATTTGGGGCCTGTTTGGGGATGCCCCATCTCAATCTCATCCCATTTCAATCCTAATCTCAACCTAAAATTAGATGAACAGTCCAGTTTGGGTATTTGTGTGGCACATAATCTCATCTCAATCTCATCCTAATTCTCATCTCATCCAAATCATCATCCCATNGGATTGAACTTTTTGCTCTCAAACAGGCCCTTGGTCCACAAAATATCCAGTACTTCAAGTTTCTTAACAAAAGAAGAGCACATACTTTTGACTCCTGAACTTAGTTAACGTCCAAATGAGAAGGATGATATTTTATACTTCATTTTTTTAAAGTCAAAATTTTAATCAAATTAGGTAGAGTGTACTCTAAGCTTAACATCCACATAAATTGGGAGGTGCTGTGTATAGTACAACTTAGGTAGTTTGAATTAAGTACAGTAGAGGATATTTCTTTCAACGGACGCTCCATAAATTTTGAGTTATTGGATCTTCTCTTTATTTATTGTCTTTTAACAATACATTAAAATCATTTAAGGAAATTAGAATTAGTACATGTAAAAGTTGTGGCGGTTGACACTCCCATCCCCATATAGTAAAGTTTTAATGTTCTTGTTCAAATTGATAACTCGATGACCAAATACGCCAAAAAAATTAGGCTAAAGAGCGATGACGCCAACTCAGGTATCCTAATCCAACTAATTCAGTTATGATGGGGCCATGAGGATAGTGAAAGGGCCAAATATATTCCCTGTGAAGTGAAACTCTTGCTTCCCTATATCCTATCTTTGTCATCTTTTCTTTGATGCTTTTTCGTGTTTGCCTCCATTTTGTTTTTCAGTCCCTTATTTTTATTTATTTTTTCTCCATTTATCATCTTGAATACAAAACCGAGCATACTCACATGTCACAGGTCATTGGTTGATATGATCAACACTCAAATGTTGCTATTACCAAGAGCGACGAATCTCAATATATTATAATAAATTACTAGTTTAATTATTAAATTAAGTTAACAAACATCTTAATTTGTTTTTTCAACAACATTAACAAGGTCCATTATTCTCTAGTTAGATAACTTTACTTCAAAATTTAATGAAAAATTTAATTATTATTTTATTCTTTGAATTTGATAACTATTTTTTTTAATAATATTTGTGTTATAAATAATTAAATTTATGATTAAATTTCAAATAATACATTTAATAGCAGTATTAAATTAATTACAACTATATTTTTAAATTAAAACTTTGATTTTTTGATATTTAAATTAAAAAACTTATCTTATTTTAAAATCATTGATTTATTTAATATCATATCATATTTTCCATAATTTTTTTAATTAATAATCAGACAATATCACCTATTACAGTTCATTAAAATCTTTCTATACACAGTGTAGTGTGATTCCATAATTAATGTCTCTTTGTTGTATGTGCGACTTGAAGCCCGATAAATTAACCATTCCTGAGCTACGTTTGATTCACTCCTTTGGCTGAGTGCTTATCTCTCACGATTGCTGTGATCAAGCTCTAGCTCATTCTCTCCTCTCTGCAGACGAAGATTTTCCGACTAACCAAATCCAACTAAATCAAACTTTTCCTTAAAAACAAGGTTTGATGAGTTCTGTGAGTCTTGGTAATCCATGGGTTCGCCCAAATTCTATGTTCGACCAAATAGGCATACCCAAATCCCCAAATTTCAACTTCTTAAATCCTCACAGAAAATGGCCCATTCCCTTCAAAACCCCTAGAGCACCAAAACCACCAATGAATTCTTCTTCTTCTTCTTCCTTTCGTTCCGTCTCTGCAGTGCTCACCAAGAGTGACGACACTAACACTGTCCAAGACGAGGAGGAACACAAACCTAAACCTGTCTTCAATTTCAAAGACTACATGCTCCACAAGGCCAACAGAATCAACCAAGCCTTGGATTCTGCTATTACTGTGCGTGAACCCCACAAGATCTACGAGGCCATGAGGTATTCACTCCTCGCCGGCGGGAAGCGCGTGCGCCCTATTCTCTGTATCGCCGCCTGCGAACTCGTCGGCGGCCGAGAAGACACGGCCATGCCATCTGCTTGCGCCGTCGAGATGATTCACACTATGTCACTGATCCACGACGATCTTCCCTGTATGGACAACGACGATCTCCGGCGAGGAAAACCCACCAATCACAAGGTTTTCGGGGAGGATGTGGCGGTTTTAGCAGGGGATGCTCTTCTTGCTTTCTCGTTCGAGCACATAGCTGCTTCAACGGTGGGTGTGCCTACAACGAGGATAATACGTGCGATTCAAGAGTTAGCAAAATCGGTTGGGTCCGAAGGCGTCGTTGCTGGGCAAATTGTGGACATAGATTCTGAAGGATTGGCCGATGTGGATTTGGAGAAGCTCGAGTTTATTCACCTTCATAAAACTGCGGCTTTGTTGGAAGGTGCGGTTGTGTTGGGAGCAATTGTGGGAGGTGGGTCCGACGATGAGATTGAGAAATTAAGGAAGTTTGCTAGGTGTATTGGATTGTTGTTTCAGGTTGTGGATGATATTCTTGATATTACAAAATCGTCCGAGGAATTGGGGAAGACTGCAGGGAAGGACTTGGTGGCTGATAAGGTTACATATCCCAAACTTATGGGAATTGAAAAATCGAGGGAGTTTGCTGAAAAATTAAACAAGGATGCTCAAGATCAGCTTTCTGGGTTTGATCCAGAGAAAGCAGCTCCCTTGATTGCTTTGGCCAATTATATTGCTTACAGGCAGAACTAGTTTGTTGTATCACACTAAGATTTGTGGACTTTGTTAATGCTACACAAATAAGTTCTGTATGCCATTGATGGATCAAATAATTCCTTTTCCCCCCTCTGATTCAGTCTTTAGATTTGTTTACTGCATCTTAGTAGATCATCTGCCTTTTTGTTTCTGGTGATACAGGTCTTAAGAAGATTTAGTTCACGGAGTTAAGTTATAGTGAGTTGGTGCTGACAGATTAGTGCTCTCGCCAGACCCTGCAAGATTGAGTTTTCAGATTATATGTGCAGAGCAGAGTTGGATTCGATTCCTTGGGGTAAATTTACCTTTAGGGAAGCATAAGAGAGACAATCACTATGGGCATATACTGTGTTCTTTTCTGCAGAGCAGGAAAAGAAGCGTTTTTATTGTTTTATTGGAGGCTGCGGAAGAAATCCGTAGGACCCAAACCAAGCATAAATGTCATTGAAGATTCGTAGATAAATATATATTTTCTATGGGAATTGTCAGTATAATGACAAGAAAGGAAAAGCTTAAATTCACTTTCCCATTTGTTTTCCATAGATTCTTGATAGCAAACAAAGCGGCTGTCTATTACTCATCTTGAGTTTTCATGTTCCCATGTGTTCTGTCAAATATCCACATCATAGAACATGGGAATGGCTTTTTGTCGAGAGAATTGATTGGGATAACCTACTCATTTATCGACTCATCAAGTTTCGGAAAATCTTATGAATTTGGTGTTTATAATTTGCGATGAGGACAGTCCCAATTAATGTATCATGGTAGTGAACTAGTCATCAAACTGACTAACTATGAAGTGATAATTGTTGTCATTATGGGTGAAGGCAATTTAAAGGGTGAAAGTAAGAGCAGTAACCAGTAAGTATGGTATGTGGAATAATAACCTTGAATGAAAACATGTGTGGGAGAATGAAGTGCAGTGCAGAAACAGAATAAGTAACGAAAGGCGGGAATCCTTACCACTATACTACAACGACTTTTGGTTAAAAATTAGTTTAGTTAATCTATTTATTAGCCAGTTATTCAAGACGAATGATATTAATAATTGTTTGAATTTGATGGTAGCGTGAATGTCAACTAGTAAAAAAAAAAAACTTACTATTTCAAATATGAGTCTATACCAAATTAATTAATTAATCTCTCAATAATGAAATACACTATTTGTCTCTAAAATATTTTAATTATCAACTATTTTGTTATGAATTTGAGTTAATTTTATATTTTTTGGTTTTTAATTTATACTTAATTAATATTATTTGATCTTTAAATTTGAACTAATTTTATATTTTTTGGTCTTTGAATTTGTGTAAATTATTACTTTTTGGTCCCTAAATTTGAATTAATTTTTTTTATTCATGAAAAATTTATATTATTTAATTTTTGAATTTGTATTGAATTTGTACTTTTTAATTCTTAGAATTATAATAATTTAGAGACTGAATAATATTTTTTAATCATTGAGAGATAATTAATTCACTCAATATAAATTTAAGAAACAAATAATAAAATTTCTTTAGAAAAAACTACAAAGCATATACGTCTTTGATTTCGTGTGACATCAATTACATATAACTAAACTATCCCTCCGAAAATCCGAAAAAGGAAAGTAATTAATGAAGGGATTTGGCCTAATCAATTCTTAAGAGCCTTTGATTCTATTTAATGGAAAAATACACTTTTTGAGTTCAACATCCAATTGCCTGGATAAATTTATGAAGCCTAAAATTTCCATTTTTTCTAATAGGCCAAAATTTTTTTAAAAAGAAATTCAGTTAAGTTGTACCAATTTTATTTGGTATATTTATGAAAAATATTTGATTCATATTAACAACATCTTGTAATGTTTATGATGATTGGAATGTGAAGTAGGCAAAGCAACAGTGGCAATCATTAGAAATATCTTGGAATGTTTTTTGCATTCCTTTGTTCTCCATGCTTAGAGCCGTTAAAACGAGCTAGGTCCGGTGAGCTGGCTCGTCAAAAATTTTAGTTCGAGTGAGTTGGCTCACTTAACTCGCGGCTCGTGATGGGCTAGCTCGAGTGAGCTGGTGAGTTAGTGAGCCAACCCACCTTTTTCTAAGAAAAAATATAAAATTAATAATTATAACCCTAAAATATCTTCTCGTCTCTTCACTTCTTTCTCATTTTCAGTTTAGATTTCATAATTCACTTTCGTCTTTCAGAGTTCTTTTCTTTTCCCAAGTCCCAACCCTAATTTCTTCACATTTTTCACCCAACCAGCCAACCCCAATCTCAATGGCCGTCGTTCCACCGTCCGTCCAGAGAAAAAACCAGCGGTAGTGTTGGGTGTTATTATTTGTGAGTTGTTTTATTGATATTTTTAATTTAAAAAAATTGAAAAAACAAAAAAAAAAATAAAAAATTGAAAATTGGTGGGTTAGGTGAGCAACCCGGCTCACCAACTTGGTGAGCCGAGTTGGCAAAACCTGACTCGCCTGGAGTCTCTGGCTCGCGGCGAGTCAGCTCAAGTGAGCCGGGTTGACTATTTTAACTGTNGCCTTGGCTTCATTCAGTCAACCTTTATCTATTCAACCTTAGAATATCAGAATAGTGTATAACACGCCTACTCGAATGCTGATGCTGAATCAAAGTGGACCAAAGCTTGACTATAGAAATTATTAAAAAAAAATTACAGTGAGTGAAACAAGGTAAGCTAGCCACCACCAATCGTCCTTCCCAAAATCTTTTTATATTTTTTCTTTCCATCTTATGATCTTATCTCTCTTCCTTGAACTTTCGTGTTTTTTTTTTTTTTGGGTGTGTGCTATTTCGTCATTAATCATCATTTCTTTTACTCGATACCTCATCATCGTCTTCCCATCCCGCGCGTTAAGCGGCGGGTTACGGAACAGTACCGCCTTTGATTCTCTATATACGCGGCTAGAGTACTGGGGGGGTTTAACTTCAAGTTGCGGCCGCCAATTTATCCTGAAATTTCACGGAATCCATGGTAATTAAAGCTCATCGCAACCTGAATTATTCATTTCAATTAGGTTTACTTTAATTGTTTTCTTCTGTATCTATTTCGATCGGTTTCTTAGATCTAGCCGAAGTCAAACCATCAATCTTTCTTATTTCTCAAGCTCCACGTCGATCCAACTCGACCTATTGTGAAATTTAGAAACCTCACTATTGTGGGAGTCATCTACTGAATTTGATATTTCTGGTGCTCAAGTGGAGTGAGAGAGAGGGTAAAAATTAGGGCATTTGCTGAATTTGAGACGATTAGTGCTTAATTGGAAGCCAGGTTTAATCTTCTCGCGATTTTCAGTTCAATTTGCAATGATGGGAGGGCAGTCCAGCAAGACAAGTAGATCTGATGTCCCTACTTTACCAATAAAAATGGGTACCAATTCTCAGTTTGCGGTTGATCTGAGCTCCTACGAAGCTGCATGTATGCACGATCCGAACCTGCAATCCTTCGATGCCACCATTCAGGAGCGTACGAACAGGGTGATCGGTTCGCTTGCTAATGGGGTTGAGGTTCACTCCTTGTCTTTCGATTCACTGAGAGAAGTGACTGATAGTCTGCTTGAAATGAATCAGGAAGTAGTGAAAGTCATTCTAGACTGCAAGAGGGATATATGGAACAACGAGGATTTGTCCTCCTTGGCGGATGATTTTTTCGATAACAGCCTCCACACATTGGATTTCTGTAATGAACTTGAGAAGTGTTTAAGAAGAACACGTGATAATCAGGTCTTCGTTAAGTCAGCGCTTACCTATTTTGAGGCAGAGGTGGACAATGAGGTTGAAGGGGTCAGGTATGTAAAGACCCTACAGCAACTGAAGAAATTCAAGGATGCTGGGGATCCATTTACAGATGAGTTTTACTCCCTGTTTCAGTCAGTCTATGCGAAGCAGGTGTCAATGTTTGAGAAATTGCAAGTTAAGAAGAGAAAACTTGATAAGAAATTGAAATCTCTGAAGACATGGAGGAGGGTGTCCAATGCCATTTTTGTGGCTGCATTTGTTTCTGTGTTGATTTTCTCGGTGGTGGCTGCTGCTATCGCTGCACCAGCATTTGTAACAGCTTTGGCTGGTGCATTGGCTGTTCCTATAGGTTCAGTGGGAAGATGGTGTAGCTCACTATTTACAGGCTATGAGAATGCTATCAAAAGCCAGAAAGATGTACTCAGCTCAATGCAGGTTGCTGCCTATATTACATTGAAGGACCTGGATAGCATTCGGGTACTCATCAACAAAATAGAAATACAGATTGAGTCAATGTTGCAGAATGCTGATTTTGCTGTTAGGGACGATGATGCTGTTGAGCTGGCAATGGATGAGATCAAGAAGAAGATGGAGCTTTTTACAGAGACACTCGAGACTTTGAGTGAACATGCTGCTAAATGTAGTCGGGAGATAAGGAGAGCAAGGACAGTAGTTATACAGAGGATAATCAGACATCCTAGTTGAGAAGTGAGAGCCCTTTGGTATGTTTATTGACAACTTTCTGTCCTTAGCATATTATCTTGCACCTATTAAGAAGTGCTAATTTATATATTAAACACCCCGGATTATAACTTTGGTGAGGTGCTCCAAAAAAAAAAGGAAACAGAGCTTGTGTATAACATTTTGATATAAATAATTAAAGATTCTGTTATTATATTGCTCCTATTAATAAGTGCTTGTTCTGTTCTAGATGATTTTGTCATTTTGGCAGCTAATTCATTTAAAGTATAAAAATTCCTGCATTGGCTGATAGACATAGAATTATTCTTGGATAAAAGCCCAAAAATAGCAAAACAAACTCTTTGACGCAGTATACATTATGAATATTCATATCATATGCCAACTACTTAATAGCAAATCCATGCATACATCGTATTTTGATGAAAGCTGAATGTTCAACTAAAACCAAGTTGGAACTCGCAGACTGTAGGTTACATCCCTCTGTCTATAACCTCTGCCTCTCATAAAAAGTAGAGGCAACCTTTGAAAAAGGGACAAGAACTCTATTTTTCTTTTTCATATATATTTCTGAAAGAGACCTATAGTCCTCACTTACAGAATTCTTTGCTTTTGTCTTGGTACTTTTGAACAGCAACAAATTAATATCTGACCAAAGGGCTTTGTGGTAGTTTTATAAATCATAGGTGTTCTTGAGAAGTATTATAGGGGATGATTTTCTCTGAGCTTGAGTGCTTTCACTTTCTTGTAGGTAGGTGTTGACTTGGTATCAACGATCAGTGTCCTGTGTTAGTGTGAGTTTGCTGCATCTGAGAGCACGTATCCTAATAACATTTCATGTTATTTACTATACCTCCTTTTATTAGAGCACCAGAATTTGGAATGCAGACCCTCATTGAAGTTATAGGATTTCTTTGTGCATCAAATAATTTTTACCCAAATGACTCGCGGAATCTTCATTGCAATTTGTTGTCCGAAGCATGCGTCTACCTAGCAATTTAAGTTTGTACACAGACCAGATTGCATGAAATACCATTACGTCTAAACCTTGAATGAGAAGCAGATAAATAGTGGCATATATATGATAAGATGCATTATTATTATTATTATTATTATTATTATTATTATTATTAATTTTTGGCTAGAGACAGGTGGACAAAACACATTGTGGTGGTTTCAAGCCCCACATCGGTGGAAAGTGAGTGTGTGTGATTATTTAAGTAGATGCATTATTATTTATTAATGATGATTCTGCATTTTCCTATATGATAACTAAGGCAAGGGCTTGCTGCCTTGTTCTGACTCCTCGCTTTCTCCACCGCCGGGGTTCCTTCCATATGCATAATGGCATCACTTTATATTTACGTCACGCAGCAGAATGATGGAATATGCCTTGTATAATCAAAGTATTCTTCCGCTGTACTACTTGTTATAAATCCTAAGATAGATGGTGAAAGCTTTTTAAGTGAGGTTAGTCAAAAACTACATGAGTAACAGAAATGAATAGGGAATATTTGAAGCCCTTACCTATGATAATTATTAGTGAGGTTTGATGTTCAAGTTTGACAAAGTCCACTCCCATATAGATAGTTAGCAAGATGTTGCTTAAATCATGGTTTATCAACTTTCAAAATTTTTTTTTATCACGTCTGTTTAATTACTTCTCATCTCTGGTATAATTTTCACTTCCAACAAAAAATGCAGTAACCGTTTTTTTAACTCGTCTTCCCAACTCACAGCCCCGACCTAGGATTTCCTGCCTTCTGAGATATTACATTATTTGGAAATAAAAGTAAAAGTGTAAAACAGAAATCTCTAATGCTTTTCATATAGTACTAAACTTTCAAGCAAAATATAGCAACTGGCAAGCCAATAATTATGATGCAGCCCAAATTCGAATAAATTTGCATTCCTTTTTTTTTAAATTAAAAAATGATAGTTCGCAACTTCGCATAAATTACGATAATATTTAGTGATAAAAAAATGTCAATCAACTATATACCAAAAAATAGAAAAATTCCAAAAGACGGGAGAAAGAAAATAGAATTCAGATTATTTTTTACTTTCTTTAATTCATGTTCAAAACTTTCTTCTTTAGCTCTCTTTTTATTCATTTATTTCCATCTATTTCTCTCCTTTTTCGGCCCTCTGGCCCCACTGTATGTATATCGAAATTGTAGAAAAAAAGTGATTTTTTAGTTCTTAAATGAAAAATCTATGTTAAAACTCGAAAATAAGATTTTTTGTTTCTTTTTTTACTTTTTTTTTTTTCCTTTCTCCCTTCATTCTCCTCTTGTTCCAAAGAAAAATCCTAAAACTTTGGAAGGAGGATCTTCGAAAAATATCAACCACCAATTGGCCAAAACAAAAACTATCAAGCCTGATTGATAATTTAAAGAGAACCGTTTTTTTTTGGCCCAACAATTTAAAGAGATACTTAAAGTTTGAGGAAAGCTATATTTTAATCATCAACATGTATAACAATTTTCAATTTAGTCCTTCAAATATTATCATCGTTGAGTGACTAATTTGATAATAATGATTTTTGAAATATTAAATTGTAAATTATCTTGTGTAATTTTTATTTAAAGTTTTGTACATTAAAAAAGGAAGCTTGAATTAGGTGACTCTAAAATTATTTTGATGGAGATTTCAGAGAGCGCCGCTGCCACGAATACTGCACCGTCATCTGAGGAACAAGACCTACTCGATCGGAGCAACTGTAAGTTCAAAGATGTTACACCAACAGCCCATCAGGAGGGTCCTGATGCGGTCATGGCGGAAGGAGATCATCAATCGGAAAGCCAGACACGAACGATTTTATCGTACAGAGATAAACTTCTGGGTTTTAATGGCAAAAAATTCTGTGACTGGGAAACAAACTCTGATCAGGGGGACCTACCTGAAATCGATATGGACGCTGATTTTGATGAAGACGCATATAAAGCCAAACAGGCTAGAGTCGACTGGCCTATTATCCCTGTTACTAATCAGGAGAGGAAAGTTATGTATGCACCCTGGAGTCATACGGTGATTATTAACCTTCTGGGTAAGCGTGTCAGTTTTCGGTTCTTATTGGGCAGACTACACAAGATATGGTCGGGTATTCAATTTAAAATTGTTGATATACCTAATGATCACTACATGGTTAAATTCTATAATGTCAAGGACTTTGAACACGTCTTGGAGGAAGGCCCGTGGATAATTGCAGATCACTACCTGGTTGTTCAGAAATGGCGTCCACGTTTTGATCCATTCGATAATTCTGTAGGGAGGATGGCTATTTGGGCCAGGGTTCCACATATCCCCATTGAGTATTTTGAGAAGCATTTTCTCTGGAAGATTGGTAATTTCATTGGCTCTACTATCAAGGTGGATTCCAATACGATTAAGCAAATAAACACTGATGCCTCGGAGGAGGAAGTCAATAGAGGTCGTTTTGCTCGTATATGTGTTGAGATTGACTTTCGGAAGAAACTAGTGTCGAAAGTTGAGATTGAGGATAAACTATTTGCAGTTGAGTACGAGGGACTCCACTCCATCTGTTTCGAATGTGGTAAGTTCGGTCACAAGAAGGACAATTGCACTGCCTTGGTGGCTAAAAATTCGAACAAAGAAAATACGTCTCTGGTCACAATAACGCCTTCTTTAGGTGCTAAGGTCTCGGTGAATTTCAACAGTACGCCGAGGGAGAAACCTATCAGTAGTGAAGAAACGTTTGGGCCATGGATGTTGGCCAAGAAACATTCTCGCAGAGGGCCTCCCGGACGTAATCCGACGAAAGATAACTCTCCGGCGACGGAGAGAGATGGCGCTAGAAAGAAGGTTGGTGACGTGGCAAACGGTAATCGTACGGGAGATAAGGATGTTATGATTTCTTCGAGATATGCGGCAATCGCTGAAGATACTGATTTTTCAGAGAAAGAAATCATTGATACGGCTAATCATGAGGGATCGAATCGGGATTTTGCGGCTAGTGTGGCCCCTGTGATGCCGGATAAAATGGCAGAATCTTCGGGTGTGAAGAAAGGATACCAAACGAGTAAGAAGAAAATTTTCGGAGAAGGAACCTCTGTGGCAAAACACCCTAGGTCCACGTTGTCCCTTATTAGCAATGGTGGTGTGCAGAAGAGGGAATCCAGGCCCAGTACTTCGCTTTTGGGGAAAGAGAATAAAGGGAAGTTGCCTCGTGTGGGCCCTGGTGGAATGGGTTTGTGTAATTTGGGCCCAATTATTAAGTCAAACAGGAAACACATCGGATCCAGTTTTCCTAACAAGGGAATTGTGATTTCTGATGGTGGGCCTATGTCTCCTATTAATACCAAGATGGACTCTGTTCTTGAGCATGCACAGAACTCTAACAGGCCACAAGATGGGATTGGGTCTACTACTAATGTCCCTAATCGTCAGGTTGACCCAATTTTAGAGATAATGAAGTATAATAGTCCAATGACTAATGAGGAGGAATCTGCGTTTTGGGATGCAGCAGGGGCCGTGAGGGTCCATGGAAATATGCTGTAAGCTTATGCTTCGTCACCTTTCTTATATGTTTATTATGAATTTTGCAACTTGGAATTGCAGAGGGGCTGGGAGTCCCATTTTTACAAGACATCTGAAAGAATTGCAAAGGATTTATAATCTAGGTGTGATAGCTATTTTAGAGCCCAGAGTTAGTGGTGCTAAAAGGGATGTTGTTCTAAAGAAATCGTGTTTCGACGGTTTCCACTATGTTGATGCCGTTGGGTTTTCCGGCGGTATTTGGATTCTTTGGCTCAAGGATGTTTGGAAAGTTGAGGTGGTCTCGTCTAGTGACTTCTTCATTCACTGTAATGTTACTGATTGTAGGACCACTAAGAACTTCTTCTTTACTGCTGTTTACGGAAGCCCGAATGCCGCCCGACGCAGTATTCTTTGGACGGAATTGACTGGGATAAGCATGACTATGTCTAAACCTTGGTTAGTGTCTGGTGACTTTAATGCTTACATGAGTATTGATGAGAAGATTGGGAGCCAGAGACATGATTGGGCTGCTATGACTCAATTCTCAAGCTGCTTGAATTCCTGCAACCTGACGGACCTTGGATGTAAAGGTCCTAGATTCACCTGGGAACGAGATAAGTTGAAGGAACGTATTGACCGAGCATGCGCAAATCTTCAATGGCAAACGATGTTTCCTGAGTCTTGGGTTTCCAACGGGCTTATGTTCAAGTCTGATCATAGACCCGTTATCATCAACTTTTGTCCAAATACTCCCTCCAATCGTGGTCGTCGGCCTTTCCGTTTCCAAGCTGCTTGGATGTTACATTGTGGCTTCAATGACTTTGTCAGACAGGCTTGGGATAATGACATGACCTGGAAAGATAACAGTGACCGTTTTAAAGATAGAATCTCCCAGTGGAATAAGGATATTTTTGGTGACATTTTCAAACGTAAAAGATCCATCATCAATCGCTTGCATGGAATTGATAGAATTCTTGACCAGAGAAATAGAGATGATTTGGTTCGGCTTAGAACCATTCTTTGGGATGACCTGAACGATTGTCTCAGACAGGAGGAGGTTCTTTGGATGCAAAAATCAAGACATGACTGGCTTACCCTTGGTGATCGTAACACTCGTTTTTTCCATGCGGCAACTGTTATTAGACGAAAATATAACCGCATTGTCACCCTTCGTGATGATGACGGTAATTGGGTTACGGAAGAAGAAGACCTCGTGAGAATGGCGCAGAATTTTTATAGAAATCTTTTCAATGGTTCCTCTTCTATTCCGAATGCTGCTTCTACTTGCCCAGGTGTTCCCTGCCTTGATAGAGATGACATTATGGATATCCAGAAGCCTTTGTCTGATATTGAGATTAAAGATGCTATTTTTCAGATGGGTCCCTTAAAGGCCCCAGGGATGGATGGTATGCATGCGATTTTTTATCAAAATCAGTGGGATGTGGTGGGAGCTTCTGTTTGTCGTTTTGTTCGTAAAGTTTTTAACGACCCTGATGCCATTAGGGAAGTTAACCAAACACTTCTGGTCCTCATCCCCAAGAAAGACAACCCGGAGTCCCTCAAGGATTTGAGACCTATTGCTCTATGCAATGTCATTTATAAAACGGTCACCAAGGTTCTTGCCAACAGAATTAGAAGACATTTAGACAAAATCATTTCTCCTTCTCAATGTGCTTTTGTTCGGGGCAGACAAGGAAGTGACAATATTATTCTGACACAGGAGATTATTCACACCATGAAAGGTTTGAAGGGAAGGAAAGGTTATATGGCGGTGAAGATTGACTTTGAGAAGGCTTATGACAGATTAAACCGGGATTTCTTATATGAATCCCTCATTACTATGGGTTTATCTCACTGGTTCGTTGATATCATTATGGCTTGTAATTCAACGAATGAAACGAGAATTCTGTGGAATGGTGAGATTACGGAAGCCTTTGGAACTTCTCGTGGTGTTCGTCAAGGCGATCCCATTTCTCCCTACTTATTCGTTATTTGTATGGAAAGGTTATCTCAGATGATCTCGCTCTTGGTTAATGAAAAAGAGTGGAAACCTATCAAGATCTCGCGACATGGTCCTCTTATCTCTCACTTATTCTTTGCTGACGATCTCATCCTCTTTATGGAGGCGTCAACTGCTCAAGTTGAAGTTTTAAATAGTTGTTTGAATCTTTTTTGTCAGGTTTCTGGGCAGAAAGTTAACATTGATAAGACTAGAGTCTTCTTCTCGAAGAATGTTAACCATAACCGAGCTTCTCAGATTAGTCAACTCACTGGTTTCCAACTCACAGCGGATCTCGGAAAATACCTCGGCGCCCCTCTCCATCATGGTAGAGTTTCTAAAAATACCTACAGATTTATTGTGGAAAAAGTCCAGAAGAGGCTAAGCTGCTGGAAGTCTAAGACTTTGAGTCTGGCTGGGAGAGCGGTGCTCGTGGGTTCCGTCCTTCAAACCATCCCTGAGTATTCCATGCAGACTACTTGCCTCCCTAGACATGTGCTCGATGAGGTTGAAAAAACTTCAAGAAATTTCCTTTGGGGTGACACGAATGAGAAAAAGAAGATTCACTTAGTGGCTTGGGATTCTGTTTGTCGTCCGAAAATTAATGGAGG
>QANZ01019100.1:333299-357045 GCA_003254925.1 Chamaecrista fasciculata
AACCGGGGATGGTGGTTCGTCCCGCCCGGAAATTAAGAATGAAACCGGGGATGGTGGTTCGTCCCGCCCGGAAATTAAGAATGAAACCGGGGATGGTGGTTCGTCCCGCCCGGAAATTAAGAATGAACCGGGGATGGTGGTTCGTCCCGCCCGGAATATGATTTGGGCCATTTATGTCGCGAGACTTTCGATTTCACTCACCAGTAACGGGGGCGCCACCCATGGGTTTAATGATAAAAATGTATTTTATATTTACGAAATGATTTTGAATGATTACAGGAATTTGGAATTTATGAAATTTTCGTTGGATGTGAAAGTATGTGATTTATATGATCATTCGAATTGTGATTTGTATTATGGGATGTGAATACGACGACTCTGACTACGAAAGGTTATGATACAGATATTTGTTCCGTGATACATGATTGGGATATGAATATATTATATTCATGCACTATGATTTAGAAACTAGTGGGGATACCTTGCCCTCCACGACTAGAATAGATTGGATTACTCACTGAGTCTCTTGACTCACCCCGTTGTTGTTTACCATTTTCAGTTTCAGGTTTACAAGAATGATATTTCAGTGCTGTCTAGATCGAGCGGCCCTCTTGGAGTCCCACATATTTGTTCGTGTGGGTATTTTAGCTCATCATATGATATTAAATTATCTGGATTTGTATTTGACTCTAGTTGTGCTCCGTTAGATTTACAGTCAGGGAAATGTTAGGTTCATTTTTATGAAAGATTGAAATCATCAGAAATGAATTTGTAAATTTTTGTTGGAGTGAAATGTAGAAATTATGATGTAAATGCATGTGTTTGGCTTACGGGCCATAGGGTTCCTCCTTGTGGTTCGTGCCGGTCATGGATTCCGTTAGGGGGTCGTGACAATAAAAATCTAAACTTGTGAAAAAAATACGTGTAAACGAGTCCAATTCGCTGGTTAAACATATTTTGTCAATTCTAATTTTTATCAATATTGTTTGGACCAAGCCATTTTGACCGATCTTATTGTTACCTGTTGAATTCAAATATTCAATAGGTTGGTTCATAGTTGTGAATCTTTTTTAGAATTGATCTGTTTTTAATTGAAAAAGAAAATTGCTAGAATCATGTTGGACAGAGGTTGTTATGGATCAGAGATCCAAATCAGAAATAAAGTGAAAGTGGAAAGAAAGAGATGATGAATGAAAAAAGTGTATCAAATTTCTAGAAATAGAGTCTGAAAAAATACACAAGAATCCTAATTCTAGAATGGGCTCTCCACAACCAAAGCTACGTAAAATACTCCAGAATAACAAACCCTATTGCATAACTACTTGTCACGTGGTTACACCAGTCCACAACGCCACATCACTTGTTTGTAACAAACTCATCCAGCCAGCCTGGCCTCTTGCTTGCTCTTCTTTCTCGAGTCACTCCAATTCCCTGAGGAGCTTCAACAACAGCAGCTTGGGCTTGTGCTCCTAGCCCAACATCAGCATCATGACCCTCCTCTTGGACTTGAGCTCCTTGATCCATATCAGGGGTACGCTCAAATCTGAATTGCTAGCCTAGAATTTAATAAAAAAGAAAACCTCACTTAAAAGTTTGAATAAACATATTTATGCTAGACTATATTGACTTCACACTTGATGTTGACTTGCAATATAAATTATATACGTTGAATTTATGATTTTATAATTATATTTTATATATTATACTATATCTTTAAAATCATTATTATTTATTATTTATGATATTGCCAATTTTAATTGAACCTATTAAACTGACAGAAAGATATTTCCAGCTCCTGATCGAACGATCATGACAACATTAGTTTTAACATATTGTCTCCAAATCTTCTATTTTAGCCTTTACTTGCGGACTCAAACATGAACATTTACTCAAGCTTTCGGGACTCAAATCAGTGGCCACTGAAATGCCTACCTGTTGTAATAATAATATTGATGTTGTTGTCCAAATGATCAAATGTCCACTTGAAAACCAAAAGTTAACCTCAGACCAATCATAATAATAATAAACGAATCTTGTTCAAATTGTGCATTTGAGTATTTGGGAAACTGTAGTTCGCCCTCATAAATCATAATTTAATTATAATAGCTACATTTCAATTTCAAAGCACAATACACAATCATGCGCATTCCCTCCCTTTGGGGTTACATGAGCTGCCTAATGCTATTTCAATTTGTAATGATTGTTTGTTTTCGGATTGTAGAGGAGTGACCTACCTGTGTCTGTTGCCCTGTAGGTTCTGTTGAGCTTTCGTTTGTTTATAAAAAAAAAAAAAAGCACAATAGATAATGCTTCATTCTATTGAGCATCTAATTATTACAAAAGGTGGAAGTAATAATTATTTAATGACGTTAACATTTAACGTTCTGGAAAATTGAAGGTTGAACTGTGCTATTTGTTTCATTAAAAACAAGAAAATTGACATAAGCAAAACTTTGCATTTGCAAAAACTTTGGTAAGCCAATTTTCGTGTGCTTAAAAGTTGCCGAATAGTTAAGAATCACATGAGGGGGATAATAAAAACTGGTACGTAGCAATCCATCTTTTGAAATAAACCATTCATCCTTGTTCTGGGCCATCGGAAATTAATTCTGGAACCAAAAAGCGAAGCATTCATCCTTGAAGCCCATAAAGTGGAAAGTTGTATTCAATTATCGTTAGACATGACTCATGAGAGTGATTGCAGAGTGTATCTTACACTTCGGTGGCTGTTGCATTCAGATGTGGATGGATGATGACGACCTTACCACTTTCCTGTTACCAGTAAATGATAATTGATGGATGGTCGAAGCTGTGTAGGCTATCACTCATTACTAGATATGAATTTACGTCTCTCGCTTCTAATCGTCAATTCAATCATATTTCCCACTATATATGTATTTTATTTGTTTGTGGGGAGTATAAATTATAATATTCCTTGTTTGATTCCTCATATGAATAATAAATAATTCGTCAAAGGCATATTCCTGTTCGAATTACTCAGTTACTCTGTAGCCGCAGACCTAACAATTGCCAAATGCGTCAGTTTACCTTCCCAACTAAGACTGAGAGAAACGTTCAAACAAAATAGGTGCTGAATTCAAGATTCTTATAATACTATCTCTTGAATTACCAATAATTAGATAACCAAAAAAAGATTATGAAAAACAAAAAGAGATGGATAGAAGCTGAACTCCCTCAAGTGGAATTGATTATCACTTCTCTATTTGATCTGTTCCGTACATAAATTGAAAATTTCATGCCCAGACTCAACGGTAAGCTTTTGGTGCAGAGTATACGGCAAGGAATATCCATTTTTTACTCAAATAGAATCAAAACAACGCAAACCCTGTGACGTCCTCGTTGCAAGATGCATTTGAAATTGCAGAACTGGAACACAAGGCTACCCAGTACCCACTGACCACGTTGATCGATAGGACGATCATTGATTGAAATTCTCATAGCCCCATTCCTATTGAGTACAAGCCTGAACCGAGTTGAGTTAATTAATCATCATGATCCATGATATCCAAAAACTAATAATAATGATAAAAAAAAAATATTGAACAGAAATTGGGTGCCGTATCAATTGAGTGGTTTGAATGAATGAATTAGAAATAGAAAGATATATGGTATACCTGATTTGTTTCTAAGGTGTAGGTTGCAGCAGAGAGGTTCAAATCACCAGTGGATATTAATGCTATTCTNCCATCATTGATTGAAATTCTCATAGCCATTCCTATTGAGTAACAAGCCTGAACCGAGTTGAGTTAATTAATCATCATGATCCATGATATCCAAAAACTAATAATAATGATAAAAAAAAATATTGAACAGAAATTGGTGCCGTATCAATTGAGTGGTTTGAATGAATGAATTGGAAATAGAAAGATATATGGTATACCTGATTTGTTTCTAAGGTGTAGGTTGCAGCAGAGAGGTCCAAATCACCAGTGGATATTAATGCTATTCTAATGGAGTTTAAATTTGTGGGAAAGGGGCTTGGTGTTGGAGGTTTTGGCGAGATACATTCTGACATAAAAATCGAGGAAGAAGAAGAGAAAGGCACAATTGAGGACGGCATTGAGAATCCAAGCGCCCATTCCATTGCATCCACCTTTGTAGAAGAAGTGAAGGAGAAAGACAGCGACATGAGAGACAAGGTTGCAAGCGAGCAAAATAATTTGGCAATTGAGGACGAAGTTGAAGCAAGCGCTGGGTAAGCCGATGGCGGTCCAGAATCTGTAGCCATAGACGACGGAATAGACGAGAGTGGTGAAGAGAATGGCGAGGACTTGAAACGACTGCGAAAACTCGAGCCAGAGGAACGACATGAGGGTGGAGATGGAGTGGTTGAAGAGGTGAAAGAACGACAAACGACGTCGTCGGAGAATGGAGAAGAAGGTACGCCACATGTGGAGGAAGCGAGAGAGGTAGTAAACGTAGGACCAGAAGAAGACGCGGCCGGAGGGACGTGTTCCGAGTGGGAAACAGAGGAGCCACTGGAAGGGGGTTTTGGATCGCCGCCAGAACCAGCTGGTGTCTCGGATCTCGGCGGCGGCGGAGAGGACCAGTCCGGCGAAGATGGTGACGGAGATGAGGGACATGAAGAGGGAGTGGACGGCGGGGATTGGGCCGAGGGCGACGGAGCGATTTCGCCGGAGAAGGAGGTGGAGGAAGACGGAGAGGACGATGTAGGAGAGGATGGAGGAGAAGAGGAAGAGCCACGTGGCCCCATACGATTGGGCGGGACTCCAACGGAATCCGACGATGGCGGGGTGCTCCGATAAGTAGAACAGGAGGGTGTGGATCGCCGTGGAGGCCTTACCCATGGCGGCGATAACTCACCTAATTAGCTTCACATTCAGCCGGTTTAATTTTATTAATATCTTCATTGATTTAGTAGAGAATAGAGATGGAATTGGAAATTTCTTGAAAATCACAATTGGAGATTCGCAAGTTTTCACAATTCACAAATCATAAATGTTGGTCTGTTTCGTGAGTTGCGTTCACAATTCACATACACAGACAAGTGTTTGGGCTTGGGGTATTCACTATTCCACGTCTTGGTGGTCTCACAAATTTTTATTCACCAACCACTCTCTCATCTCATGCATCTCTCTCTCTCTCTCTCTCTCTCTTCCCTTTTCTTTCTCTTTTTCTTCTTTTAACGTCCGTTCCATTCAACTTGGCCTTTTTATATCTTATGTTGGCCCTTACAATTGCCCTTTACAACTCCTAACTTGAACTATTTTCTTCTTCTCAATAACCTACTACACCCTGACATTTTAAATTTGTCTTCCATTTTTAGCGTGCCAACCATCAACATACCAACTTGCCACCTCTTTCAAATGCGTTAAAATACCGACTTTTTACAATATTTATATCAATATTTCTTGGTTAAACAGAATTTCAAGTTTCTACCGACCATCCTGATTTACCCAGCAAAAAAAACGCCTTATGACCAAGATAACATAAAGCAGAATTATGTCGGCCAAAAATGATTTATTTACCTGAAATGAGTATATGTGTGTGTTCAGCTTTCTGCCATCTAACTATCTACCACTAATTTATTGTTAATAATTAGCGTGCCCCACAGGAACAATTATTTTCCTTTTTCTTAAAAATAAATATATATCCTTTTCAAAATATGAGCTTTGACTGTTGTATTGCATTCCGTTTTCTTTCACGTATTGATCTTAAAATGTCGAAATTATATGAAATATTGTATTACTATTATTCTTATAAATTTACTCACAATAAACAATCATGTTAGTTATGCATTTGCGCATCCATGCAGAAACAAATTCATGATCCATGACTGCACTGCACTGTTGTTTTAACCTAACTCACCTGTCAGTCTGTCACCAACCGCACAGTGATATGATCATCCTAGCTATTTAATTAATCTAAACATTTATTTCACGTCTCTTGCACAATGCGTTTGCAAATCATGAACTAATCATGCTTATTTTGAATGTATTGTGTTTTATTTTGAATTAACGAACGAAGATCATGAAAGTAATAAGAAATGACAAAAGTATGGCGGCAAATGAAAGTAAAATTGTGAACGTCAGTGAGAAGTGTCAACTAAAGTATGCTTTGGGTTGAGCCCACACGTTTGTTTGCTTCTTCCTTTTCTATTTGCAATGACAAGGAAACATATCAATATATCATTCTCAAATAATGCTCTTTGGTGCAAATTCTTCTTTCTTTTTAAGCAAAAGATTAACCATATTTTTCTGGAGTCTTTGAAAAGATAAGAATCTCTCCCTTATATTAATTTACAAATTGAACACAATTTTGGTTGTGAGATGTGCTCATGAATCATGATGAAGAGCATCATGTACTTGTTGAGTATTACAGTGTTAACATAAATTATCTTCATTTCTTGCGATGTATACTTGCTAGTTGCTTCAAATTTAAAATCAAATTAAATATAAGCAAATTTTGTTGACGGTGGGTAATTGCATGATCAATGATTATCTATATATATATGTCCAAACTAGCTTTATGTGAGTCGCAATCACAAATATTTGGCTAAATAAAATTAGCAGCCGACGTAAGGAATGGCCAGCATCATTTATTACGGGGTTTGGCGTGTCCATTATGCATATAATGTTTGAATTGAGTTAAAGTTAAAGATTATATAAAGTTTTTATATTAATAAATGAGTAAGTTTTGAACCAATTTGAAATTTCCTGATACATTTGGGACTAATTAAAAATTTTGACTTAATGACAATGAACATGGGTGATTTTCTTTTTTTACATAAAAATGAACGTAGACTAGATAGAGAAAAGTGAGTGATTTTTTTTTTCTTTTTTAATTCAATAATTTTGACCAACCATAAAGGAGTGGAGCTATATAATATAGTATAGATATAGATTGGGACNTTATACAGAAATTAACTGATAGCTATCAGTTTAACTCAATGGAGCGTGTAAGTCCTGAATGCTTATATATATATATATATATGCGATATGCGACTAGGATTAAAAAATTCAAAAATATCTGCTACAACAATAATGGCCAGACACACACTGACACACTGGAATGCTAGATTTTTATAAAGTGAGGTTTTCAATCTAGCAACGCATCTTTTTCCTGACCACTCTTTTTTGTGTTTGATAGAATTTGTCTCACACCCTGAAATTTCCTCACGTGTTAGTGATGATAGTACTTCACTAATTCTAGAGTTTGGAGTTTTAACCGCCAGATTTTCTCATTAAAGAAAGATTAAAACAACCATATCTCAATTTAATCAAGTGGCATATCATTCCTCGCTTGATTTTTTCCCCACGAAAGTTGTTTCAATTATTTCTGTGTGTGTATGTGTTTTATTGCTTTTTCGTGACATCAATCATGTCTGTGTTTTCGGTAAGCCAACTAGTTTGTGAAACAACCATACCGAGCCCATTCTCTCAAATTAGAAAAGAAAAATGAGGACTGAGCCCAATATCCCAATCGTTGGCTTCAACTTCACAATTTTAAAGGCCATCCTGTTTCTGACCAAAAAATAAAGCCCATCCTGTGGCATAAAATTTTGTGTTACAAACAAAACAGAATAAAAAATATCTATTGGGAAGTGAATGATCATCATTAAATGAGAAGTTGGTCCAATTTATGTCCCTCTATTCTATAGTCTATACCAAGCAAATCATGCGGGCCATAGGAGTTTGTTATTACTCCATTTTTTTAGACTTACTTAGACTACGGTTAACTGAACAAGTTACTCCATAGCCTGTATTTATCCTCCAACCAACATTTATATTTAACAGTAATTACTTTCAATTATTGAATGTCAAATTAAAATTTAAGGTGTATATTTTGTTTTTTTCTTTTATTTACTTCCGACGCTGCATCACATCAGTCATTGGATTATATTAAATGAAATTTCAGTGGAACATGATTATAATGATCCCTGTCTGTTGCCGTGTGAACTCATTGAAACTGAAAAAGACAATACGTTCACAATGAAACTTTGTAATAATCACACATCTCCATTTGGTACTAAAACTTATCATCATATATTTCAAAATCTTTAAATAATTTTACTGCAATCATTTTGGTGCTTAAAGTTTTAATAAGCGCTTTCTGCCTTTGTCTATGACTATGATCCCAGTCTCCCTCCCACAAGGAAGAGATATTACGGTCTACGGACAATACTTTTAAAAGTAGGCTCGCACATTACAGACTGTCACACGTACGGTCACGCGGTATGAAGTCCAAAACTGCGGCTCCACCCACTAAGAATATGACATGTGTATACTTAAATATATATATATTATTGGCTTTCAAATGATAGTAGAAAAAAGTTGTGACGCTGAGCTTAGCAGCTTGACTTCTTCGACCAAAGCTGACTTTTCCGACTATTATTTATATATTTTTTCATATGCATATACATATGAGTGTCGGTGGCATGCTTTTTCTGCTGTGAACATGAATATTGTAAGCTTGTTCTATAGTCAATATAAGATACTTATCATCTTCCTATTGTCTAATGTCTAATGTCGATTACAATGAGAATCATGTAAGAGAAAAAGGACAAATGACAGTTAATTATCGGTTAGGGCTTCATAATTAAGAATTATTACTAGCTACCACAGTCAGAATCTGCATGATGGCTTCGAGGATCGAAATTAAATATACCAAACAAGACCTATCTACCTAGCCCACATGAACTGCCTCAAGCGTGCACGGTTGTTCTTTGCATTTAATTGAATCTTTCAACTTTGTGTATGATATACAAATGGAATTAATACTTAAGGATTACTTTTGAAGTGTAACAAACAAAAGTTCAATAAATTTAAGGTTAAAATAATTAAGTTGGAGAGAAGAAATTAATTCAGTTGCAGTTGGACGGGGAGGCTAATAAATGAGGAAGGGTTTGGCATGTGTAGCACATGGTTTCATTTGTATTATAAATGTCATTGAAAGGATGGCTTATAATGGTAGTGTTATCGGCATGTAGTTGCTCTTCAAAAGGCAAACAAACGGATTAGACGGCATGTGCATCAGCCTCTTTTGCCACTCACTAGTAATAATGCATTATTCATTAGTCGAAGATTCAATTTCTGTTACTCCTATATTACTGCAGAGATCAGCCATTTCATGCAACTTAATTTCTAATAACCAAACTCAACAGTCTATCAATTTCTAACAATTAATTCCGGGCTCTTAAATATACGCATGTTCGCTTATATCCGTAGCTTCTCGGAAATATACCTTTTTTGGGGCATGAAAATACACTTTTAAATGGAATTAAAATTGTCATCATATCTTTTTTATTCAGAAATAAATGAACTTAATATTTGACATGTTGAAAGTTGTATTTATCTACTTATTTAGAAGTTTATTTATACGGAAAGTATGCTGTTTAAGCTTGTAAACAAAATCATCCAAAATGGAATATCCGTTTAACTGAACCCTAGATATTCGCATTTACGTATATCAGAGAACTATAAATTTTCATGGTCCATCGGCTGCAGACAGCTTAGATCTTAGAAAGGAGAAAGTCTTTCATTTTATTTGGGCGAATAAATTATGTCCATTTCCAATTAAATTAACATAAAACTGTCTTTTAAGGTTTAATTTGAATATGCCGTATAAATTGACACTGATTTACCACAAAAATAATTAGTGATAGTGAGTCTGTAAATGAAACTAATTAATATATATGAAGATTTTTTTTTTCAAAGAACAAAAGAAGAACATATATCAATTTGGTTTTTCATTCTTTGGTCCCAAATTGAACAATCAGTGATTATTCATGAAAACTACAAAGCTGGATTAGGATAAATCTAACCTTGAGTTCACAGTAGAAGGCAGCTTCCGGCCAGTGGGGGTCGTCGGAACCTGCAAACGAGAATGCACAGGGGGTTCCCTGCGATTCTTCTCCGATGCTTAAGTTAGTGAGAGAAAGCTGGAGAGTTTGAATACTTTTAGAGAGAGAGAGTCGTTACCTTAGAAAAGGTCCCCCCTTTTCCTTTTATCCTCCTTCCCTTTTGTCTCATGTTCGTACGAGGTCTCTCTCTGAGACGTTAGGGGTGTACTCGGGATGTGTGAGGAAAAGTGGGTTGGTGTAGGTTTCTGCTTTTGACGTGACAGCTATCACTGCCAGGGTACGGTGGGATTTCCAACCTTCTCTCCTGGTTGTCAGTGATAGCCAGGAGTGCTTTTCATGGTTTGGTCTGCGCGCAGGGGGCGTTTTAGTCCTTTTGCGTGTCCTTCTTGTCCTGTCACGTGCTTTCACGGATCCTGGCATTTAATGCCAATATCTTGGCATTAAATGCTTGAGTGTGGGAGGGGGAACCTGCCTGGGTTGCCCCTCCGTTGGGTATCCTTTGTGTCCTTGGATAACAACTCCGAGGGGTCATTCCGAGGGGTGTATATCACTAGTCCCTCCGAAAGGTCCGAGGGGGAGTCCGCGCCGTCGGCTTCCGAGGGGTGATCCCGAGGGGTGTATATCAATTCACATAAAGCTAGAGTTTAATTTTATTGTCTTTTTAAGATAAGTTTGTTGAGTTTAAAATTGTAGCACTTAATTCCATCCACATCTGAATGCAACAGCACGTAATTTGTAGTATTTGAAAACTGATATATATATATATATATATATAAGTGGTACGAATATACATCCTTTAAATTACATACGAAGGACAAAGATCACCCGGCGATAAAGAGGAAAGAACAAGACAAAGAAGACCTGACACCAAAAGCAAACCAGCAGGGTCCCCTCCCACTCAAGCATTAAATGCCAAGATATTGGCATTTAATGCGAAGATCCTTTGAGACCACGTGATCAGGTAAGGCTACACCAGTCACAGCGTACGTTCAGGCAAAAACACACACGCAAAATATCCAAACCACCCTCCGTACGCAGGGATATGGTGAAAAACACTCTTGGCTATCACTGACTCCCAAAAAGGAAGGTTAGGCACCCCACTCAGCTCGATAGTGACAGTTGTCACAGCTGTCAGATCAACAAGACACAACAACTCACTCACTGTTTATTCCCAAAAACACTCTCAACGTGAGGCAAAAGGGACGTGGATAAATACAAGTTGACCACACACATTCGAAGGTGGTTCCATTCTTACTCAAGAAAAATACTATTTCCTTCACTTGATCAACAATCTAACTTAAGCATCGGAGAAGAATTACAGGGAATCCCCTGTTCATTCTCGTTTGCAGGATCCGACGACCCCAAGTCTCCGGAGACTGCACTTCGCTGTGAACTCAAGGTTAGATTTATACAAATCTAGCTTTATAGTTTCCAGGTCCTATATATTGTAGCAAATATGGCCGATTCATATTTCATAAAAGCTAGCTAGAGTTTAGTTTTATTGTATTTGTAAGATAAGTTTGTTAAGTTTAAAATTTTATATTTCTAAAAGACTGCAATGATTTCGTAAATTAAGAACTTGAAAAAAAAAAAAAAAAAAAAAAAAAAAAAAAAAGGAATGAACATTGAACCTAAATATACAACGAATAGAATCGTCCTTTGAGCAGATAGTTTTAATTGGACTATGAATTTATTGATTTCTAAAAACAAAATATTGCTTAACCGACGAAAAGAAAACTCTTCAGTAAGTGTTGGACACAAAAGTGGTATCGAAATTTGAAATGATAAAGAGATGTGAGTTTTAGAGTCACTCGTCCCTCCAACGTCACATGTCTGGCCGTCGTTTTCTGATCAGTTGGGACGAAATGTTTAGGTGGCACTTTTCGTGGGCCCCACATGCATGCAACGTGGCAAAAGGCTTGCCCTTTTCCAATTAAAGAAAAGTGACGTAGTTTGTTATCACAAATTACGTGTCATTGAGTTACTCAAAGTGCCCTCTGCATATTAGTGACCAGGTTATTAAGATGTTATAAGATTGACATCTAATTTTGATCGTATAGAAGATCGTATTTAATTAAGATTGTATTAAGATTGTGATTTTTTAATTAAGATCGTAGGATCGTACGATCCATATGTTCTGAGATAAAATTTTTTTTTACCTAAAACGCAGTGTTTTATACATTTTTGTTTTTTGTTTTTAATTTTTTTTGACCTAAAACGTATAAGTGAGGCAAATTTAGAGTTTTTCTTTTACAAATCACATTTATCTTTTCACTTTTCACAGTTTTTCATATTCTCCGTCGTTCCCTTTTACATTTATCTCTAGAATCAAAGTTATATTAGTTTTTATCTTTATTTGTAAGATGTTTGACACAACAAAGATGTAAATATACCATAAATATATAAATTTTTAGATATACTTAGAATAAATATAAATTGTTAAGATCTTACTATCCTTATTTTTTTTGTACAAAAAAAAAACTTAAGATCTTACGATCCTCGATTCGATTTTACAATTCGATCAATTTTTTTTCGCTCCCATCTTTATTAATATTTCGATTTTAATAAGATTGTTAGTGACTATTTTCTTTCCCAATCCATGGGTAATCTTTTTCTTTTTTAATGGAAAACAAGGGTAATCTTTTATTGTTTAATCTATTTCCAATATCTTTTATTAATTTCCTTGCATATGAAAATTATGTGTTAACCCCTAATTGCGCAATCTCAAAAGATTCTAATATTTGGACCCTACTAATAAATAAAGTCTAACCATTTATTGTTCTGTGTGACACTGTGATGTTTGTGGTCTCATATATTAAATTAGTCTTTTTCATAATTCATTTTGCCTTTCTTTAATCTTTAGCATGGGAGGTTATTCTTATTGGGTAAAAGTAGTTGAGACACTAAATATAAAATAAAGAGAGATATTTGTGGCTAAACTACCGATATATTGAGATGCGATGATAAAAAATATATATATTAGGCTGCCTCAACTAATTTGATAGATAAAAGAGGGGACAAAATAATGTCCTATTAATTGAAAATTATTAATATTATGTTATAAACTTGTAGCGAGTTTTCGCTCAAAAAAGAAAAAAGAAAAAATAAAACTTAAAGCGAGCTAGCCAGCGCTTGCTTGCTTGTTTGTTTGTTTGTTTTTTTTTCTGGTTGAAGCTTGTTTGTAATTGTAGATTTGTAGTACTTAAATATTTTGCACTACGTACTTTTTGTCCTTTATCTGCTTTTGATACGAAATTCTCGTTGTGTTTTTCCTGACTTTGGCCTTTTCGCTACGCAATAACGCCAGGGTCTTGTGCACTTAACCATAAGAAAATTATAAGACAGTAGTAAACTATACATATCTATAGACTATATGTTAGCACTTTATTTCACGGTTTTTATATTATGTTATTTTTTATAATCTATAATATACCTCTAGGGCTTCCTTAATATCTTTATATTTTGAGTTAATCTATGATATAATTTAGACATTGTATGAAATTAATAACGTGGTATCGTATATACTTTTAATTAATTTAAATTAATATTTTTTTATTATTTCTCATCATTAAATTACTTAGAAAAATAAAATTATAGCACATTACAATTATATGTAATACTGAAATTTATAATTTCCCTTATATTTTTTCATCTGCTATTGGCAATTGGAGATTATGGCCGTGACATCTATCCGTAGGTTCCTATAAAATCTTTCCCAAATATTATTAATCTCTACAAATTTCCAATAAATAGCTGAATTGAGAAAGAGGAATGAATAATTAAAATAAGGCCAAAGTGCAATATTGGTCCTATAACTTTGCATGAGTTCCCAAATCAGTCCTATAAGTTTTTTCGTCTCAGATTTGGTCCCATAAGTTTGAAAAATTCTCACCGTTAGTCCTATTAATATTTCCGTTAAATTTTTTCCGTTAATGCTGATGTGGCATGATGACTGGGATATTGAAGTGGCAAAGTGGATTGAAATGGGACCATACTGCAACAAATATTAATATTGTGGATGTATTTAGTGAATTTGACGGANGTTGCAGTATGGTCCCATTTCAATCCACTTTGCCACTTCAATATCCCAGTCATCATGCCACATCAGCATTAACGGAAAAAATTTAACGGAAATATTGATAGGACTAACGGTGAGAATTTTTCAAACTTATGGGACCAAATCTGAGACGAAAAAACTTATAGGACTGATTTGGGAACTCATGCAAAGTTATAGGACCAATATTGCACTTTGGCCTTAAAATAATATTGTGTTATACACAGTTTAAACGTATTAAAATTAAAAATGATTGCTGAAGTCAAACACAATTCTCTATACATACAATCAATGAAATGATATAGTAAGTTGTTAGTTACAGTTTTTTAAAGAAAAATAACTGTATATAAGGAATATTTAATACACACTGTCATAATAATAAGTACTCCTAATAACTGTGTTATATATTTTATATTACAATATATATTTCAAATATTAGAATTAAAAAATATTTAGTCTGCTTTTACCAGCATGCGAACAAAATAACATCTAAAACTACTCTTATCAAAAACAAAAAGAAATCATCTAAAACTACTATATTAGTATATTATGTTATCCCGTATCAGTAAAATATATAAAAAGAAATATTTTTTTCACCATTTAAAATTTTCAGGTTTCTCATAAAAAATGAAAGAAAACACTATATAAGATGAAATATATAAATATTTTTTGAAAACAAAAAAAGTAGAGTCCAAAAGAAAGGAATGAATAGTGAAATAGGAGTAGTAAAGTAAAATATAAAATGAGTTGAATTAATAAGAAAGGTACTATAGATTACATTTAATGAGTGAGTGAGAGTTGTATGACAAAAAAATTGAATATCGTTGACTTGGGCATGGGCTGTAGTCTGTACTTGAAAGCCTCCCAGAAACGATAAGAGCAGAGAGTTGTGTTGTGTGAGTATTGATTCTCCGTTTGCTCTCTCTGTTTTTTCACTCTCCAGTTTCATACCATGGGTATTGCTTCTCCTTCTTCATCTCTGTCTCTTGTGTTCTCTGTTTTTGTCGCTTTCTCCACTATGATTATTGTGATCTCAGCTCAGCGCTTGAAAGAAGCCCCAAAGTTCTACAACTCCCCGAAGTGCCACACGGTGAGCACCGACATGATGTGCTCCGACGAGGCAGTCCACGTGGCAATGAGCCTGGACGTGACCTACCTTCGTGGCTCCATGGCTGTCATTCTCTCCGTCCTCCAACACTCTTCCTGCCCGGAGAACGTGTTTTTCCATTTTGTCTCCGCCGCCTCTTCTTCCTCCTCCGTTCTCAACGCCACCCTCTATGTCTCCTTCCCTTACCTCAAATTCCGAATCTACCCCTTCCACGACGCCGCCGTCTCCGGCCTAATCTCCACCTCAATCCGGTCTGCATTGGACTCCCCTCTCAACTACGCCCGTAACTACCTCGCCAATCTCATCCCTCCATGTGTCCGCAAGGTCGTTTACCTGGACTCCGACTTGGTCCTCGTCGACGATATTGCCAACCTCGCCGCCACTCCTCTTTCCGACGGCGCCGTCCTCGCCGCTCCCGAATACTGTAACGCCAATTTCACCACCTACTTCACTCCCACGTTCTGGGCGAATCCGTCGTTGTCGCTGACGTTCGCGGGGCGGAAGCCGTGCTATTTCAACACCGGGGTGATGGTGATCCACCTGGAGCGGTGGCGGGAAGGGGATTACACTACCAAGATCGAGGAATGGATGGAGCTCCAGAAGAGAATTCGGATCTACGAGCTCGGGTCGTTGCCGCCGTTCTTGCTGGTTTTCGCCGGAAACATAGCTCCGGTGGATCACAAGTGGAACCAACATGGGCTCGGCGGTGACAACTTCCGTGGGCTTTGCAGGGACTTGCATCCGGGACCGGTGAGCCTGTTGCATTGGAGTGGGAAGGGTAAGCCCTGGGCTCGACTAGATTCCAATCGTCCTTGCCCTTTGGATGCCTTATGGGCTCCCTATGATCTCTTGCTCACGCCCTTCGCTCTCGACGCTTAGCAGTTACCACTTTCCCCATTTTTGCGTCCATATACGGAATAAGTCAATCGTCCTTTTTGTTTTTTTGTTTTTGTGGGTTCAAATTCCCCAATTTTGAATGTGCGTGCTATTGGGGGTTTTGGAGATGGCGCTCAAGTCACTCCCGGCTAACTCAGGAGGAAGATGGATGGATGACAGACAAGAATCGAGTATGTTAAAATGTACAGTTACAGTTACAGTACACTAGTACAGANCCCCATTTTTGCGTCCATATACGGAATAAGTCAATCGTCCTTTTTGTTTTTTTTTGTTTTTCTGGGTTCAAATTCCCCAATTTTGTGCTCTCTCAGATTTTGAATGTGCGTGCTATTGGGGGGTTTTGGAGATGGCGCTCAAGTCACTCCCGGCTAACTCAGGAGGAAGATGGATGGATGACAGACAAGAATCGAGTATGTTAAAATGTACAGTTACAGTTACAGTACACTAGTACAGATTAGGGAAATATCGTGTTTCTCCTTCGCTGTAATTAACTTGTAGTCCATGACTGTTACAATTTACTGCTAAACATGAAAATGGAATGACTACTTTTTTCTATATATTTTTATCTGTCTCCCATTTTATTGTCTCCTTCGTTATCAAACAATCCATCCCTGTAATTCTGACTATAGAGTCATACTACCCATTAAAAAAAACACACACACACACACACAAACACACACTTTCACTTGGATTTTTTTCCAAAATGTAAATTTTAAAGACTCAATCAAAGTGGATATATATATTATTCATAATAACTGCACCAGACAATCTACTTCATTGGTTGCTTGTAACAAACAGAGACAACAGCTAATTAAGGTCTTTATTTAGGGGTCTGAAAGGGATTATCACATTGGCATATATATATATATATATATATATATTCTTGCTCAAATAAATCACCCACAGTTTCTTCATGCGTATCTATTGTCTGCCCAAAGCCTAACATTACTTTGCCATGTTTTGACCAAATTAATTATGATGATGCCTTTGATTTACTTCTTTCGGGTAATCCAAATTTAAAACGTTGGTCCTATTCCCACCTTCCCAATAATTACACGCGCGTATCCACTCATTTGGCCTTTGGTCTTGGAATGTGAATGCTTTTTCTATTTCTTTCTCTGTTACGGCTTTACTCCATTCATTCATTCATTCATTCTTTAAGTGTTGTTGTGTTAAGAATCCAATGTGTTACGGTGCGGATCATAAATAGTAAACTCAATCACGGCAATCTTTCATTCTCATGATGGCTATGTCCCTAGCTACTTCTGTACTGCAAGGCCCTTGAATATGGCCACATAGTAAGATGGTGAAAAAAAATTAGAGACCCAGGTGGGCTAGCGAGTCGAAGTATGAATGGGAGGACTGAAAAGAGACACATGAAGAAATTGGTGTGAGAAGTAATCAATAATGTACGTAAACTCTTGTTTGAAATTTGAAAAGGATTCGGCCAGTTTCCCAATTTCCAACTTCAATTCCATTTTCCAGTACTCTATCTAGCAATTACTTCACTGTGTTCTGAACTAACGTACGTGGTACTCATTACTTATAAATGTGCAATTCATGGACTTGATTGAAGCAATAAGAATGAGGGACCCCTAGTGTAGTAGTGTTGTATTTTATGCAGTCAAAACTCAAAACTACAGAGTTCAAACTCATACTCACTCAAGGAGCCCACGGATGCACACAGGAGAGATTTCAGTCATATATAACTCGTACATATAAAGATTACAGGACTTTTCAATATGTATAATATAGATAAATATATAAGATATAAGATTTGGGTGTGGTCACAATTCACAGGTCCTGGATTTCTACAAATATATATTTATCTAATATTTTTCTTACTTTCCAGGGAGAATTGGGATTTGGGAGGCACTCATGTAGATTTTGGTGGCAGTTTGCTTTGAGTATATTTGTGAGAGATCCTAGACGCGTTGCCAATTTCAGCGTCGGCGATACGTTAGAATAAATAATAGATGCTGGATCCACTACTTGAACAATTCAACATGAAAAGATGCCATTTTTGAAATGAATAACACTAATGAATTGAAATATGTATACGCTATCACATACGTATAGAACATGGGATACGCGGAATACATTGGATTCATGAACGAAGATAATATATCATATGAGTGAGCTTCAATTCTACCTAATATATATTTTTTAAAAAAATAAGGGAAAAAAAAGAATTAGGTGGAGAAGTGCAAGGGGAACATGAGTGAGAGGGAACAAAGGAGAGAGAGAAATAAATAGGATGATCGAGATTGGCAAAATCCTACGATCCCGGGATGAAGTTAATGCTGGACATTTATTGCATTTCTCATCACCAAAATGTGAATCCATCACTTTGACTTATGCCCACCATGGACCCTACTTCTCTTTCTGGAAAAGAAAAAGGGTATTGCCACTTGATGTCTCTCTAATCTTTATTTTACCCAAAAAGCAACACTCTACTAGCTCTCACACACAGGTCTTGCTACCTTAGCTTGTTTCTTTAATCTATTTTTGTTCCTTCCTTTTTCTTAATCGCCATTCCAATTCTTGCCCACTTTAACTCGCAATCTCAAGATATATTTTTTTTTTATCAGAGCAATCTCAAGATAGATTCACAATATCTTTTCATGTTGGGTTTGAAAATGGAATCGCGTCTTCAATTGCCCTTCTTTTCAGGCTTGGGTCTGGATGAGACTGGGCAAGGGAATTGAATTAATTTGTTATGGACTTTATAGTTTCCTTTACCATTATTGTTTTGGGCCTCTGCCACCTTTTGCTCAAATGGAGAGAAATCAGGACAGAACTTGCCTACCATGATGAGCCTTCCATCTATCTACATACAACAAGGTGGGCTTCTCCTTTAACAAAAAGAAAAACCTGCATTCCATTTTTGTATGTTCCTGGGCCTAAGGAAAACATTTTGACAAAAACTTTGGTTCATTTACAGAAAAGTCAAATTTAGTTTTGATCCATAAAAGTTCACTCAATTTTTTTAGTTTCTCAAAATATTTATCGTTGATAATAAACTAATAAAGACTAATTTTCTTGTTAATTTACAGACATATTGAAGGGTGAAATAATTAACTTTAAAGATTTAAAATTGTTCTATATTCAAAATAAAAAATTGAATCCATATTCAAATTAATATATGAATAATTTGTTCCCACAATTGTTACAGCACAATCCATTAAGGTTTATGGTTAGGTACCTGCTATGTGATTAACATTTGCATCAAGTGTTTTTTAATGAAATGCGTTGAATGTTTTAATCCTTGATATTTGGCAAAAAAAAAATTAAAAATCAGTTGCAAGACAAAAAAAAACCTCAACAGTTTATTTTTCAAATTCCTTTAGAGGGTATGAGAAAATGAATAGCTGCATGTATCTTGCTTCACACATATGTAGGTTGAGCCGAGTATATATACTTTGGATTTATGCGCAATTAGTAGAACTAGAGAGGAGAAAATTTTATCTTGCTTCACACACATGATTAATTTAATTTAGACATTGTAATTTCGAGTTTATCTTTCTTGTCCGTATACCAAATGTCTTCATACTTTCTCAATTCATTTCTATTTAATTTTATTAATTACATTTCTCTTCTAAATATTGATAATCTCTCCTGCAATAAGTGAGAGTTTGTTTTAATCGTTTAAAAGATTGTGCTGAGAATATTCATAAAATAGTGTGTAACAGGATATAGGGAAATATTGGCCTGTAATTCTTAATGGCAACAGTTTATTTTCCTTTTACGTATTTTCAAATTCATATGATTAAACAGCTTTGTAGGTTTTGATTTCATAGTTTCAGTGATTAAAAGCTGCCGGCAATAGATTTTCTTTATCTTTATGAGAGAAAAAAAATTCAAGATTAGAGGCTCAGCAAAGAGCAAACCAAACATGAGTGGAACAAGACTCTAGACAGGATAAGCCCATTGGCTGTTTATCTTTGTCCGAATTGAAGTCCAAATTAAAAGCTCGTCTTATTGTCTCTCGGCAACGTTAATTGATTCACGTATAGATTAGACCATGTCAAATCATCGATCAGTCCCATCGTTGCGAAAATTAGTGGGTGGCTGGGTTCTGGGTGGTTTTCGCTTTCCAGATCCACTATCAATTTTCAGAGCGTAGCATAATCATACACTTAAAGAGAATGTTGAACGGCTCAGAATTCATATACCACACAACTTGTGAATTGTGGTAAGCGATACTATAACTATATACTACTGTTTGACGGTTAATAATGGTATTAGGAAACTTACATGCATTGTTCTCCAAATATCAAATTACAATTTCACAAATCAAGAAGCAGCAGCTTTATTTGCTTCCTCATAGTCTCCGTAATCATCAACGCTTCCTGATCTGTTTCTCAGGTATCTGTAGTAGATGTACTGCAATATTATCTGTTATGTAGTAGTTAAGGTTTAATTGATTTTTCGAGAATAGAGTATATTTGGTAATAAAAATCAGAAGAAGAAAAAAAAATATGCCCAAGAGCAAGTTCGTAGGATACAAATAGGTCTAGTGCCACGCAAACAGCCGCATCCAACAACCATGGCATATTAGCTTTGATGTTTTCCCACTCAATAGTTCGTACCAGAATACTGCATGATTAACCAAAGATTAATTATGGTATATTTGTATTATGAATGAAGTATATGAATAGAGTTTATATGTTTATAAATCAAGAGGAAAAGGAAAACCTTGCCACATAGGTAACATTAGCAATCAATGCAAAGATGAACATAAGAGGGTTTAAGCCCTGTTTCAGATAGAAAAGAGAGAGATCATGGATTAGTCAAGTGTTAAAAAGCACGCATAGTATTCGAAGGCAAGGAAAAGTTTAGAGATTTAATTACCTCCACACTCCCTCTTTTAATCTGACCAAAAATTGGAAACGTATTTGTTAGGCCAAACTATGGAGCTGTATTGAATCCCAAAAAAACCAAAATTTAAGTAAAAAAAGATGAAGACTCACATTCAACCATATTTGAGGGAGTCGGCCTCCCATATATATGGCAGCCATGAGCCATCCCAACCATTGACCAAAAGCACTATGCTTCTCGTGCTCCTGCCACCAATAGTACATGTGTTAAATTAATCCAAGTTAAAGCAAAATACTTAAAGTGGTGTAAATCATTCGGGAAAGCGTGACCTAATCATACCTGTAATTGTAAGATTTTCCTTCCTGTAAATGCTATATATCCTTCTCTTAAAGCATTACCCTGCATGGGCAAGTTAACCGATGTTGCTAGGCCTATAAATGTTCCATAAGCTCCCTGAAATGACACAAAATGTTAACTTGATTAATGCCACCACCAGAGGCCTATTTGGGAGATGAGGTAAGATGATGCACAGAACGAAAAAAACCACAAAGAAAACCCTTTATAAGTGGAAAGAAAAGTTATTGAATTCCTTTGCTCTAATTTTCTTTACTCTGCTACAACAACTTGCAGGGGAAAACGACATATAGTAGGGCCTAAGTGAAGATGATACTGACCGCCGCACTATAAATAAAAAATTGAGTGGAACTAGAAAGAGAATAGTACACAACACAACATAATTAAATAGAAGACTAAGTATTATTAGTGAAGACTAAAGAGTGATGAAAAGAAATAACAAAGAAAACAGAGTAAAATTTGAAATGGGAAAAAGGAAAGAAAACTGACAGCGAAAGAACGTGGGATGGGCCTGGGCTTTGACGGAGAGTTGACGGAGGAAGACGGAGGAGCCTCATCGTCGGAGGAGGAGTCGGAGTTCAATTCCATGGCAGAAGGACCACTCTTGGCAGCTCTCATGTACGATCGAAAAGGTGGGGTACCACTACCAGCCAATGATCTCGCTGATCTGTCAAAATTATAATTTATACATAACAAACTCTGTTTAATATTTGTTGCACATTGGAACAAGATTACAATACAAGAATCTCAAAGTACAGTCACACACGTACGTGTAATAGAACATGTCCCTTCGAGGAGATGGGGCTGTTTTGGGTGTGCCATTTGGAATTGGAATTTCAGACTCATGATTTGGTTTGCCTCTCAATGGCTTCTTCTCTTCTTCATCCTGACATCGTCAAATCTTAAACTGACTCGCGCATTTCCAAAATTAATTAAGTGGTCAATTTTCAATGAATATTACAAAACGGCACGCTACCTCTCTGTCGTTCATCCTTCGACGACGACCTTTGCACCATCTGTAGATGTAATCGTAGTAAAGGCTTTGCAGTACTAATACAACGGTGGATATCGAGTACAGCTGTCAACCACGGTAACCACTCTTCATCAGACTTTTTTTTTTTTTTTTTTTTTTTTTTTTTTNTTTCTTGTGAAGAAATTTCAGTTTAAGGGAGGAATTGTTGGGAATTAATAATAATAATAAAATTATATTGTTATTGGAAGCATGAATCTGTTGCATCATATTTGAATTTTAGAGATTTAGTTTGTTTTTGAATTAGTCATATATATGAGTTAACTAGTGGGTACATGATTTTAAGGTTACTTTATTTTATTTATCTTTTATTTAATTATGTGTATTTCCTCTGTAAAAGAAATTTGATTTGTACCTATCATTATGGAGCTATGAATGAAGCAAAGTTCATGAGAAAAAAGAAAAAAAAATTTTATGAGAGCTTCCATGTTTTTTCCTCCCAAAAATTCTTAACAGAAACAACGGAAGCTTCTCGAGTAGTGACAAGAAACTTTTCATGTGAAATGTAATTAATCGGAGGTCGAGCAACAGCACATGAACTAAAGATGGAAATGAAGAGGAATTGAAAGTGTGGATTCCAAGGAGAATATTTCAGAAATTAAATTAAATACGAGAAAAAAAGTAATAAGTTCTCTTTTGGGGGAAATGGCATGTGGCAGCGGTACGAGGGGGAGCCAAAACTCAACCAAGCAGAAATAGCCAGCAAGGTTGAATTGGAATCGGATTGATAGACACGTACTCAAATTTTTTACTTATTTCATTTAGGCTCTACCTAATTACTATATGAAAGATCCCGTCCCTTCCCTACCACTAGGGCCAAATCCGATAAAAATAAGAACAGACAAAGGGAGTAATACACCTGAAAACAGAACCGAAATTGGTATTGTCATTTACCAGAGCAGTGTATAACTGGGTGGGCAACTGCAAACAAAAGAGAAAACAGATTTAGTCCACAAATCACAGTTCATAAGATTCACAAATAAATGAAACGTATAGTAGTAGTGGATGATGCTGATGATGGAGAGAGCATCATCCTGAATCATGATACAAGAGAGATAGTGGCTAGCTAACTACAAGAAAGGCCACTCTCAATCGCGAGCTAGTTGACGCCCTCTCTCATCAGGATTCAGGACCACCACCACCCACAGCCACAATTCGCAAACCAACAAAAAACGAATACAAATATGTGTGATGAGGCTCGCTAACACACTCACCGTGGCTGGCTCCAGAACACAGCCCACCAGATTGAATATGTCTCTGCGAATATTAAAACAGAGCAGGCAATTGGTAAAAAAAATAGGGAAAAAGAAGCAGGGTGGGTTAAATAATTAGATAGAGAATGTGAATGTGAGGGGACGAACCCAGCGACCCAAGTGAGGAGGAAGGCAAGGGAGACACCATGGCTGGATTTGGTGTGAAAATTGGTGATAATCTGAGGGATTTCTGCGACACCCCAACACACTAGACTGATGAGACCGAAAGAGAAGGAGAATTCATCTTTGAGATTGCAGAGGCAGTCTTTGAAGTACTTGTGAACCCAACCCACACATGCCTTTCTCTCCCTCACACAATAAGACCCTACCATTCTCTCTCTCTCTCTCTCTCTCTCTCTCTCTCTCTCTCTCTCTCTCTCTCTCT
>QANZ01019100.1:357076-386418 GCA_003254925.1 Chamaecrista fasciculata
TTTTACAATAAAGCTTCTCAATTATCAAATATGTAAATGTAATAGCAATTTATTTAATGAACGTGTAAATAAATTTCACTGCATGCAAAGTTTTTTTTTTAAATTATTTTTACTGCCACATTAAAAGTTTTTATGTTAAAATTTCCTAATAATTTAACTGTTTCATTATAATTAATCTGAACAAATAAAATTTTAATTTTATAAGTATAATTTAAATCAGTGAATATAATCAAACTAAAATGAGAGGTACTAATGTAATTTATTTTAAAAAATTATATATGATGCTGACTACGTCGTCCTTTTCTTGGATTGAATTTGTAAATATTGCCCAAGTTTGTGGTAAAGCATATTCTAACATTCGATACTCCTAAGTCCTATATAGCTCCAACCACGTTATATTATGCAAGAGTAATGTGAACCTGTGCATGAGACATCATCTCTGAGGTTGTACCGTACGAGAATTGACGATTCTATCTTCCCATCAGACTATGAATATGCTAAATAGGTTACAGGGGATGCGTTAAGAAAGAGGAAAAAAACAAATGCAAATTGTGGTATCACAGTATATAGTATTTTGGTACCTTTATTTTCCATTATTTTCCTTAACCAATGGATGGCATTGTCTGGAGCACAAAGGTAATGGTTGAGATTTTAAAATGTAACGAATTCACATTATTCATAACCAAACAAATTAAAAAGTAATGGATGACACTCACGATTTGGTTATATATTCTTTAAGGGTGAGCAATGTATATAATAATAATCTTAATATCTCATCCCATAAAATATACAAGAGCACTCTTTCTTATAATTTATTATACTAAAAAAAAAGGACACTACTAAGTACCAATTCTTATAAATCAATCCTTGTTTAACTAGAGAGAGGCGAGATGAAGAGGAGAAATGTGTGAAGAAAATGTTGACACTTTGTGTCATTGTTATATTATACATTTATGTTATGTGTTCATTTTGAGCCCATGAATGCTATAGTAATCATCCATTTGTACGTACGTTCAAATATCAGAATCGGATTGCAGGGAAAATGATCTTTAACGGAAAAGAGGCCTTTATTTGTGGATTCGATCTTTTTTGTCTAATTAAACGGTCAATATATCGTATATGCTCAAAAAATAATCAAATGTGATTTCATCATACATTAATTAACTGGCCTCTTAATATTTTATTGTTAACGTTGATTGACATGACAAAGATCTCGGACAACGGTACTTTCAAATTATTCATGTTCTTTCACAAAAGGTTTTTGTTTTATATTTTTTAAATTAAGTTGTTTATAATTATTTGGTGGTTTTGAGATTCAAATATAGACTATACACGCAAAACGCAATTTAAAGCTTGACTTTTTTTTTTTGGCCGAAACAATTTAAAGCTTGACAGGATCATGTAAAAACATATACTTTTTTTTTAAACATAAAATCAAGTTATTTATATCTTTTCTCAATTAGTTATACGGATCCGAGAAGTTGAAAATCTGAGCAATGAAAAGTGAAAGTTGTGATTGTGAATTACTTTAATTAGAGTAGAGTAGTGGAGCAATAAAGTTAGAAATAGTTTATAGACATACTTATCTTCAAATCATCACTTTGTTTGGCTCAAAAAAAAAAATAACCATCACTTTGTGAAAATCAAGTTGACAAGTTGTGTTGTTGAGGGCTTGAGCCCGAGATTGATGTGTGCTAAACTAATTTGAGGTTATTTATATTTATATTTTGAGTTATTTAATAAATATGATATATAATAATAATTTATTTGACGAATCATAGTAAAGAAAATTTATATGACCTATTATAGAAAAAACAGAAAATTGATAGAATTTATGATCAAATTAAAGATTGATAATAATTCCACAAAAGAAAGAAATTTATAATAAAGATATAAAATATTTCATATAACTTTTTTTTTTCATATTGTTACCGCAAACAAATAAAACAATACTCTACTACATCTTATATAAAAAAAATTCATACAGAATATACAAGTTTCGACCTAAAAAAGATCCAAAAAACCCCAATAAAAACAAAAAAGATAAACTGAATTCAATCAACCGGCCGGAATATGCTTTGGAATATCTTTGTTTTGGACCCTTTTCATCGTCAAATCATTACTCGTTAGATGCGATCTGTACAAACTAACAAATATGAAGAAAATAATTATATAACGTTATACTATACGGTAACATTCTGCACTTTCAGACTTTAGTCAAGTAAGAAAATGTACCTGCATGAAATAGTCTCATGCACAATGACGACATTCTTCACAATATACACTATCTAGTATCCACGGTCCCTTTCTCCCTCGAACATTATATTGGTGACAGTGTATATAACCTTCCTGAAGTTAGTCTTCCTGAAAGTCTTCCTGAAGTTAGTCTTCCTGAAAGTCTTCCTGAAGTTAGTCTTCCTGGAGTCTATCGTCCTGGAGATGCTAGTATCATATTCCAGCTCAGCATAGTTTGNCTCATCAAGGATAGTCAAGTCGAATATTCCAACTAGAAGAGCATAATTAAGGCGAACTTTTATCATCCTAGTCTTTTCATAAAAACAATATTAAATAGGCCAAATTGACAGTTTTATTAATGTGTGAAATCCCTAGATGATTTGACTAGTGTAACATGACTGTAACTATATATTTGTATGTCCTGAACTTTTTATTTTGGGATAATAACATGACTTCAACTTTCGGTGCAACTTGTACTATACCTTGAAGCCTTAATACATTGTACGTATATATAGTTTAGTTAATTAATTTGATTGCTCCTTAATGAGGCTGCCTAATTGGAACAAAATAGTGATGTTCCTCCAAATTTCGGACTGCTGGGGGACACAATTAATTAAAGACAAATTAACAAGCAGAACCTAGGCTAGCTATAGTATGTAAACAAAAGAAAGTGAATTATTAGTAAGCAAGAGATTCATTCATTTTCTTGAGCTTGGCAGCTTGCACTCTCCATCATGTACTGAACTAACAACACAATGTATGATGCCAGAGTTTGCGAATAAAATGCAATACCACCATGAATCATTCCCATTATGTTGGCCAAGTTCAATGCCTGGCCTAGCTAGATTTTTTTTACTAAAAAAAAAAAAGGACCAAGAGAGAGCATTGATTAATGGATATATAGGGCGCGGGGTGAATCTGGACTCCGAAACCGGCAAGGTTCATTCTCCAAAACAAACCTCAGTGCATGAGATCAAGCATATAAATCATTTCAGTTAATCTCTGTCCCCTTGTTGTTTTTCGCTCTTGTGTTATCCCAGCAACGTAATATATCCACGCGCATAAGCTGAAGTAGAAAGTTATTTATCAGGGAAGCAAGTACATGTGAATTGTGAAAGTAGTCTGTTAAAACAAAAAAAGGAGTCGGTGAATTTAGAAGTTTGGAGGGGTATGAGTGTTAATATAGGGAAGTAGTTGTCCGTTTTGGGAAATTAAGATGAAAGATGAGATTGGAGGGCCAAATTGAAACTCTGAATCATGGAGACAGAGCCCTTGGGTTGGGACTTGCATTGGGAATTGGGATAGAGGATAGTCACAAAAAGCAAAAGAAGGATAAGGTAAAGTGACGCGGCGCCAGGATTACAGATCACTATTGCAAAACCATCATTAAAAAGGACAAAGAAAACGGCGACGGTGCGCTGCAACTTGGTCATTCAAATGCACACACGTGTGCCATTCCATCTACTCATCTTGCCTTCATCTTTATCCTTCCTTTCTCCATCTAAATCTCAACTCTTCTACATTCTACTGCGCGCCACTCCTATTCTCGCCTTCCTTCACAAACCAATTCATCGCCAAGATTAAACACTATGACATGATTTTTCCTCCCTTTAATATAATTTAGTTTCAATTCCTTGGATTTTTTTTAATCTTTTTTCATTTGCCAAATTAAATAAATATAGACAAAGATAATAGTGAAGAGATAAATACAACAGGTTTAATAATATATGCCAGGACAATATAATATCTATTTTCGTCACGTAATGGAATGTGGATTACTAAACTGTGGGGTGATTACATGTGTGATGCGTCATTATCACTATAATTAGACTGCGCTTCATATTTATCATTTATATATGGTTTTATCGTGTACAAGGGATCGATGTTAGGGACTAATTCAATTAGGACACTAAGTCTCCATACCTTTATGATCATGACTTTTTGTTTTTAGCAATTGCGACTTTTTAACTCACGGGGAACTGGCGCATTATTCTGTATGTTGCATCATTTTTACTTTCAAACTCTATCTATACAGCTTCTGTCTAACATGAAATTGAAATTTCCATTTAACTTTTCTTTTTTGGTGAATGGACAAAACATCTATGGGTGTTAATTCTTATTCTCATATAACTTACTTAAATACTTACACACACATTGACTTTCCATCGATGTGAGGCTTGAAACCACCACAAGAACATGCCCCAAACACGCACTTTGTGCTCCTACCCCAATTTTACAAGAAGAATGTTTATAGGCCTAGTACATTCATTACTCATTAGTCAAGAAACAATAGTTGTGCAAGTGAAGTAACAAGAACAACGTTTTCCAAAGCTCTTCAGCAATTATTTCAAGAATCCAGAAACAGTAATGTCCCTCAAAGCTCTTTTTACTCTTTCTTTTTTTTTTCTTTTATATAAGAAATTTTTATTATGGAGAGGAATATTTCAAGTATGTGGAAATAATACAGATTATTGAATAACCTTCTTCGAAACATAGACAAAAAAATTAATATTATTGAAGAAAAGTAACAAATGATTTGATTATTACTAAAGAAAAGAGATAGTTTGAACTTTGAAGAAAGAAAAGGGGATATTATGGACTTTTAAATTTTATTTTCTGCTGATATTCAATTTTTAAATTTAAGTAAATTAATATGCGCAGTAAGTAAAAAAAAGTCAACATTGTGTTAGTTGACTGTTAAATTTGGATGAAAATTGGATATGAGGGTAACATTGAAAAGGATTTTATTTTTTAGGGACTAAATTGACGGGAAATAATCTTTAGAGGATTAAATTGAAAGTCACATGATCTGTTAAGGACTAAAGTAAAAGTTTCCTAAAAAATATCCTAAGCAACAGCCATATGAAAGTAACAGTTTGTATTTGTAATAGCCCATCCAAAAGCCTTTCAACCTGGGAATGGGCCACATTTAGAGTAGACATTCGTAACGTAATTAATGGGTAATGGGCCATAACACATTGGTCGGATGCTTCACATTTTTTTTTTTAAAAAAACGTTATTATACAAACTTCTACGTTTACCAAATATAACTATCTATGTATGTATATTGGTTGCGGGTTCATCCGTATAAAACTATAAAATATAACAGTTAAGATAGATAAAGCGGAGGTTTTATATATTGAGGGCATTTTGTTGACATAAACCGAAGGATGAGATACCATGTCTTGGGCAATGGCTACTATTAGGCATATTTAGCGAATTATATGGGCTCCTCACAAGTTGAGGTTTGGATTAAAAACAGCAAAAAATGCCCTCTTTAATTTCTCAATTCATATTTATAGTTTCTGGATAACATATGACACTCCCCATCCGCAGCTTCACACAACTACTTGAACCAATTCCAAGCTTCACTAACCACTCCAACCTATATATATAATCCTTTCACTCTGCATTCCCACTCATCCAATTGGAACCATCAACAATCATCCTTCCAAGCAATCTCATATTCATAGACACCTTTGGAATACTTGAATCCATGGCCTTTCAAACCATGAATTCCATGCTTTGCCACTCTATTTTGGTGTTTACAACAATGATCCTTTTCTCTTCGAATCTCAGTTCAGGCAAGGTATTGAAGATGGCTGGGGTTAACATGAATGTGATTGATCAATGCTGGAGGCTGAACCCCGAATGGAGGAGACACCGTCCACAGCTTGCGACGTGCTCTGTAGGGTATGCTGGGAAGATGATCAACAACATTGGGGATGGCCTCATCCACTATAAGGTCACTGATCCTAGTGACGACCCAATAAACCCAAAACCTGGCACCTTAAGATACGGAGCTTCCGTGATTCAAGGCAAAGTATGGATCACATTCAAAACAAACATGCACATTACCCTCCATAGACCCCTTCTCATTAGCAGCTTCACCACCATTGATGGCCGAGGCGTCGACCTCCACATTTCAAATGGTGCATGCCTCATGATCTTCAAGGTATGTAACATATATATATATATATATATATATATTATAATACACTCATCAATCATCAATTCCACTACTAATTAATGAATATGAATTATTATGAATGAATGAATTAGGCGAGCAACATAATAATCCATGGCATTCGAATCCATGGATGTAAGGCTCAGGGAGCTGGGATGGTGATGGGTCCACATGGGAAAGTGATATCAGTGGGTGGGGTAGATGGGGACGCAATCAGATTGGTGACTGCCTCAAAGATCTGGATTGACCATAACACAATGTACGATTGTGAAGATGGGCTTCTGGATGTAACAAGGGGTTCCACCGATGTCACTATCTCCAACAATTGGTTCAGAAATCAAGACAAGGTCATGCTTCTTGGGCACGATGATGGGTATGTGAGAGACCAGAACATGAAGGTCACCGTTATGTACAACCATTTTGGACCAAACTGCAACCAGCGCATGCCTAGGATTCGTCATGGCTATGCACATGTTGCCAACAATCTCTACCAAGGATGGCTGCAATACGCCATTGGGGGAAGCATGGAACCCAGTCTTAAAAGCGAATCCAACTTGTTTATAGCACCAACATCTGGGAGTAAAGAGGTAATATATATGATTCATTCATTAAATTAAGCAATTCCATCTCATCATATAGTTGTTTAAATGTTGCTAAATTTGATATACTTATTCCTGAGAAGGTGACATGGAGACAAGGGAGCCTTAGAAATGTAGGAGGCGGATGGGAATTTCATTCAGTGGGGGACGAGTTTGAAAACGGAGCATCGTTCACAGAAACAGAGGGAGGAAGAGTGCGAAAACCCAATTATAGCATGGAACAGAGTTTCAAAGTTGAAGATGCCAAATCTGTGAGGTCATTGACCAGATCATCCGGTGCATTACGCTGCACCAAAACCTCTAGATGCTGATTTCTAAGACTAAAACCACATCTCCAACTTTCTTCTTTTCACGCTTATATATGAACCGCCCCAAGTTTCCTCACCATGTATTCATTTAACCTGCTCTTAATGTTCACTTATATTGTAACTTTCACCACTTATTGATGTATCTTAATTCTTATGTTCTTCCTGTGGTTACATATTTACCATCACTCAACTTCATACCTATCCATCCTTGATTTTAAACTTTTATATTATATTTGAGCCAACCACTTTTCTTGGTAATCACTCTACTTTTAAATTAGAGTTCATTAATGATTTGATCCTTCAAAATGGTACAATTTTCAATTTAATCATGTAATTTGAAGGATCCACCTTATCCAAAATTACACTAAAGGAAGTAATCTTTGAAAATAATTAATACATACAAATGAATCCACCTTATCCAAAATCATCTTAATATGGGCATATTATACTATGATTTATGATGAAATCCTTTGGATTGAAGCTCCCTCGAAAGTCTTCTAAAATTCGCACGCCCCACTAGCACATACCAAAACGCATCGTTTTATTTGATGAAATAGTGTGTTTCATAAAATGAGGTCACCACGTGGCACAATCTCAACGGTGAACAAGAATTAAATCTAACGATTTAAAATTGTTCAAATCCAAACAACTGTATAGAAATCTAGAAAGATCCAATTTCGATTTACAACTCTAGGGTATGTGTGTGTGTGTGTGTATATGCGCACTCACAAAGAATAGCTAGTGTAGCAATTCATCTATACAACCTGATAGAGTATGGCCCAATGGGCCCACTCTACGACCCGTAAGCCCAACGGGCAGGATAACCCCTGGAAGTCCAAATAGAAGCGCCCTGCCCAGGGACCTCAAAGAGCGGTCAAGAGCTTGTAGGGTCGAACAGATGTGCATCGATAGGTGGGACCACAAAGTAGTGGAGGCGAACGAACCTGTCGGTGGTCCCCTCCCTACGTAACCAACCTACATGCAATGATGACCTAGGTAGCAGGTCTAGGCAAGACGCTTCCGGCCAAGCCCTATAAATAGAAGATTCGCAGGTAAGTTAACAAACTAATGCACTGATATACTGTTACTCTGTCCAAATACTGACTTGAGCTTCAAAGGCTCTTCTGGGGACTAAAACCCCCATTTGAGTTACTTGTGCAGGAAGCTCTGGGAGATAGTCGGGAACAGGGTCGGAATATCATCACAACCCAGCCTCTTCAACTTATAATATAGATTTCATTGATCTTGTGAAGCGACTCATAAGATCTTAACTAGCTAGTATAGGAGAAAACCAGCGATATCGATCAACAACTTGCTCATAGATCTATACTATTCCTCAAGTATGTAATCTTGTCTTAAAGATTCACTTCTCTAGAGTTTAAGATGCAAATTCTCTTGATTTTTAGGGTTTTTCTCCTTCGATTTTAATGCTAATTCATAGGATTGTTTTATGTTTAGAGCATTTCTACAAAAATTTTGTGATTGCTGTGACAATTGCTAATATGTTTCTTTCTCTCTCTCTCTCNTTTATGTGTTGGTTCATTCTTATATTAATTTGGATTATATTCTTCTAATCTTTCCATTTATTACACATTGATTGGTATCATTATGTACGACTAGCATGTTTTACGTTAATTTATTGTTTATAATATAATATGTGTCACTTTGGGAGTTTTAAAGCTTAAGTGGTTGATGTTCATGTCACTTAGGTGCTTGAAGATTGTATGATTTTTGGATTAATTATACTATAGAATTTGGGACTCAGAGCCAAGCAATTGTAAGTGGGGGAACTAGTGGTTCTCAAACTAAAAGAAAAAGAAGAAATAGAACGGATGTGGGATGGCAACATGGTTATGATGTTGATGGAGATAGTAGAAAAGTTTGATGCAAGTATTGTAACAAAATTTGTACCGGTGGTATTTTTCGCTTCAAACACCACTTGGCTAGTACTAATAAAGATGTTAAAGCTTGTGCCTTTGTACCCGATGATGTGAGGAAACAAATGGTACTAATTTTAGTCAAAAGAAAACATTCAGAGCTATTCAAGATGATGGGAATTATAGGAAAAGATGATGTAGTAGAAAGAGGAGATGCACAAAAAGTTAACATCAAAGGCACAAGCTTTAACATCTTTATTAGTACTAGCCAAGTGGTGTTTGAAGCGAAAAATACCACATGTACAAATTTTGTTACAATACTTGCATCGAACTTTTCTACTATCTCCATCAACATCATAACTATGTTGCCATCCCACATCCGTTCTATTTCTTCTTTTTCTTTTAGTTTGAGAACCACTAGTTCCCCCACTCACAATTGCTTGACTCTGAGTCCCAGATTCCATAGTATAATTAATCCAAAAATCATACAATCTTCAAGCACCTAAGTGACATGAACATCAACCACTTAAGCTTTAAAACTCCCAAAGTGACACATATTATATTATAAACAATAAATTAACATAAAACATGCTAGTCATACATAGTGATACCAATCAATACGTAAAAAATGAAAAGATTAGAAGAATATAATCCAAATTAATATAGGAATGAACCAACACATAAACATAAGGGTTTTGCTTGAAAGGACGATTATTGTGACAAATTTCTTCTCCACCGTTAGATGGCTATTGAATCGGGAGCACGAAGTACTTTTTTTTTCTTATTTTTAATAAAATATAGAGAGAGAAAGAAACATATTAGCAATTGTCACAACAATCGCAAAATTTTTGTAGAAATGCTTTAAACATAAAACAATCCTAGGAATTAGCATTAAAAATTGAATGAGAAAAACCCTAAAAATAAAGAGAAATTGCATCTTAAACTCTAGAGAAGTGAATCTTTAAGACAAGATTACATACTTGAGGAATAGGATAGATCTATGAGCAAGTTGTTGATCGTTGATTTTCTAAGATCTTAGGAGTCGCTTCACAAGATCAATGAAATCTATATTATAAGTTGAAGAGGCTGGGTTGTATAGATGAATTGCTACAATAGCTATTCTTTGTGAGTGCGCATATATATACACACACACATACCCTAAAGTTGTAAATCGAAATTGGATCTTTCTAGATTTCTCTACAGTTGTCTGGATTTGAACAATTTTAAATCGTTAGATTTAATTCTTGTTCACCGTTGAAATTGTGCCACGTGGTGACCTCATTTTATGAAACACACTATTTCATCAAATAAAACGATGCATTTTGGTATGTGCTAGTGGGGCGTGCAAATTTTAGAAGACTTCCGAGGAAGCTTCAATCCAAAGCATCAGGTCATCTTAATTAAAATATTTAGTCCCTAAAAGATGCTATTAGCCTATTACAATTAAGTTAGTCATTTTGTTGAAGATGCTAACACAAATTTAATGTAATTTCAAATTTTATTGAAATTATACTTAATAATTGATATTAAAAAATTATACTAACCATTATATTAGAGTTAATATTTTTAAAAAAGGACTAAATTAATTTTAATTACATCTTTCAAGGATTAAATTCATAAATTTATCATCTTTCAGAGTTCAAATCATTAATTTATTATTTAAATTATATAATCTTATATGGATGGAAAATTGAAAAGTAAAAATAATGTGTACAAAAAAAAGAACAAAATAATATTTGATATAAAAATGCTAGCTATTAGTACGATGAAATTAAATGTTTCATTTTGTTTTCTGGTCGAAAATTTAAATGTATGAACTTTGATGACCATTTTTTAAAAATGAGAAGTGAAAAGTGATTGCGAGAATTTTTTGCTAAAACATTTCCGCCCTTCTTTTATGGCCTGTTGGGTTGTCTGAAATCCGTTCGTTTGGTTTAGATTCTGTTGAAGATCTTGCCCACACACAAAAAAGAAAAAAATTGTATTAAATATGACACGAGGTTAGTCCAAAAGAAATAAATGACACAAGGGCAACGCCAACTGGACTGAAAACAAAAGCATAAAGCGCTAGGATGTAGGACCACCGAAGCGTCGAGCCTACAGCACCAGAGTGACTAACAGAAATTGGTTTTGAGGTGGCGCCTTTCTCACCGTTGATTTCGAAGCAATCAATCATTGGGGTTACCCTCACGACAAGCTGTTTCTTTGAATAGGATCTTCCAGAATCTGAATTAGGCATATCCCTCAAAACTCTTGAGGCGTAAGAGTAGAAGAATGACTAAAAATTAGGTTAATTGTGCAAATGCGAAATGGGCAATGAGTGTGCATCACCAGTGAGGCGAGTAAAATTGTAAGGGAAGGCCGGACGGTGGAGATGGATGACCTGGAAATGGAATTTCGGGAGGCGGTTGCGAGTTTTGCATATGGATTTGAAGCTGCATCTTCCGCATCCAGCAGTGCCAAAGCTAGCTTTCAATGGGGTGGATCCATCTTTGTCTTGTGAGTCCTTGCTTCTCCCTCACCCAATTTTATTGCTATAAGTCCTTTCTTTCGTGAACTCGTCGGAAGTTTTCAGGATTTGTTATAAACAGTAACGAGTGAAAGAGTTTAAATAGATGTAACAATGGGTTTCCAAGCATGAATTATTCCCATATATAGATGGTATATACAGTGTAGGCTTCCTATAAGTGAAATAACATATAAAGGAAGAGTAAACATTACTAGATATTAGTATTAGAATTTGGAAAACAGTGTTATGGTTATTTCGTTTACCTATGTTAAAAACTAAATTGGTATTTTGGGGAAAGAATGAAGTTCACGCCTAATTATACTCAGTCCTCCTCCTCACTTTGTTAGCTAACATTTTCGGTATATTTTGTATTAAAATGTTTGAAGCAATAATTGGAATCAACAAGAGTTGCATTTCATCATACGAGACAGGTTACTTGTTCATCATTGTAAAGATAGAGCACTGAAAGTTAGTAATTTTTGCCCCAAGACTTCCCCAGCTTGAAAAATCTTGTACAATTTGTGAGGATAAATGGTTTTAAAGTAAACAGCATGCCCTTTGTGCTTTGATCAATCATCAAAGTAAATGAATTGTGTATGCTATTTCCTAATATTATATCTTGAAAATTTGGTTTCCACTTATGGCATGGGTGTCAGTACTTTTGCCAACTTTAAAATCCTTGCTTATCAACAATGTCTAGTCAGGGCACCCTTTCTACTTGGAGAGGGCCCTCTGCTTTAACTGAATGTATTCACAAAATCTGATTAAACGCACAAAAAGAGTGAAGAAGGAAAGGAAATTTTCTTGCTTAACCTAGGGTTCAGATCGGCCTGTTTCTAGTAATAGGACCATTGATACAGTGACGCTTTAATTTTTGTGCCAGAGCAGAAATTTCCAATTATCAAGTTCTGCCTCTGGCAACATTGACTGTTTTAAGTATCCTTCTTCCGTGCCCTGGTCTGGTTCTACTGCAGTATATAATTGCAAGATGGTTTTGCAAGGTATTCATGGGATTCTGTGTCTATTGCCCTGATATTCTGCTTCTGAGACCCAAACGCTCCTTAAAAAATAATAATTAGACAATTGGGTTGTCTGATCATTATACTTTTTCAAACACCATTATTATGGTGTTCATTTATAACTAGTTATACAGCCTTCATGAATCATGACTAGAGCATATTTCCCCCATAAGTACCTGCTAACTATTTACATTCCTAATTAACTTCAGTTACCTATCTCCAGTAGTTTGATGATTTACCTTTGAATGGTTTGTAAGGGGTCTCCAAATCAATTTTCCAGTCTCATATCGCATCTATGCATGGCTTTTTTTTTTTTTTTTTTTTTTTTTNTTTTTTTTCAAAAGGAATTTAGAGTATAGTACCTTGCCTTCTTGAAATGCTTGTGCTTGTTTTGATATTTTATGTGCCACTGTCCTACAGGTTCTTGTTGATCTTAAACCGATTTGGACGGGACTCACGCACACAAACAACCCTTTTAGTGTTATACCTCTTCATAAGTTTCCCAGAAGTACTGTTCAAAATTTTAAGGTGTTCAACGCATTGATTGATTATACCTCATTAGTCGGGTCCATTTTTGTTAAAAAGAAAAGTCTTTGGTCAACTATTTAGTGGACTTGAAGTAAACTCATGATTCTGATATGCAGGGGACAATTTGGTTGCTGGGTTGCTTTCCTTGCGATTGTAGCAAACCTGTTTTTTCCAGAAACTTTCCCAGTCCCAGGTTTGACTTTCTTGTGTAACAATTCGTAATGTAGCAGTGATTGAGACTTTGTGAAAGCTATTGTTCATTTGAAAATTATAATGATTCTGTATTATTACTTGTGATTGCAGTTTCTCGTTTTCTTCTATTTGTGATCGCTCCTAATTGGGTCGCTAATGGACTTCGAGGTAGCATGGTAGGAGGAGTGATTTGTCTCGTAGTAGGCATTCTACTTGTCATAGCTGAGATTCGTGGAAATGGGGGATTTAGAAACTGCGGGTGTAATTTCCACTGCTCAGCCTATTGGTTTTGTATAGCGTTCCTCTTCTTCTTCACAATACTTTATCTGTGCTTAGGAACATGGTAGAGAACAGGCAATCAATCCCTGAGAGAGAGAAGGGATACAACTTGTTGAGCTAGCTTTAAGCACTAAAATTGCAGATAAATATGTTGGCTGAGCATCAAGTTATGGTACATCATAACTTAGTTTCTGGCATGTTGATATGGTGGTTAAGGTTTGTAAAGAATATTTCCAGTGGTGTGATTCAAGCCGAATGGAGAAAGGCTTTGGAAAAAAGGTAATGGCCCAAAGTCAAAGTCGTCGTCGCTTTGCGTGGGAACAAACTGGGTTGTTGACTCTTATGGCCGATTCTATTGGATATGAATTTATGTGTACACACCGAGTGTTTTCCAAGTGACAATATTTTCGTAAAATAAATAACCCAAGCACATTGCATTGAGGATTTGAGGTTGATCGGCGACAAATCTGGTTGTGGACTGGATTAATGTTAAACTATATCACTAGGTGTTGCCATATTGATAGAGTAAGGATAATTTGTTCATCTAATAATATCTGTATCTTAAAATGTAGAGAGTTGAAACAAGACTACTTGCCTAATTGGCTAATTGTCAGTTCTTGCGGTTTTGAAGGCTCACGAGATTGAATAATGCCATTCGTGTGGCCCACTCTTCCCTGCTTGAAAATAATAAACTAAAGTAAACGACTTACCAATACCATACCATTGAGTCGTCACTTCACAGCGTACGCGCCATAGGCATAAATCATAATTATTGAGATTGGGATTTAAGTATCTCACTTTATAGAGCCGGGTCCTTGTCTGGCACATAACTATCAAGTTACTTTAATCTCTTTCCCTCGATCATCCTTGGATTTGTTTAATTATTTGTTGAGAACTTGAGAATTGAGATTGGGTGGTACGAAAGTTATTTTATTCATATGATTTTAAGTTTCCTTCTGTCAAAACTTGATTACTGTCATATTTACTTATTTAGTTCGGTAAAATATACGTACTTCCCTTAATACTTTTACATTTTCCTATAGTCACTACATATATATATATATATATAGTAGGTTCTACATTTTATGAATGCTGGTGTAGGCACTAGTTATATATAAAAAAAATTGTTCTGATGTTTGTTTGAACTTAGGAATATTATCCTTTATTAATTTATAACCAACTGTGTTCAGTTTATTTATTAGTTTATCTTATAGTACCCATCTGGCCAACTCCATTTGTTACGCAAGCCACACTTCTCTTTTTTAATAATCGTAGCTTAATACTTAATTAATCAACATATGATATAATATACAACTGCTTCCTGATTTTTCTTCTCAAAGTATATATCAATATTAGTAGACCAAAGTTCAAAACCGAATAATAATATATGGATTTATCCAACATGTGTCTTTATGGCATATTTTAAGGTTTCTTCTGATTGATTAGTAGAACATCTCATATCTTGAAATCTACCTTCATTTAAAAAATTATTTTTTATTGTTTGAAAACTCACTTAACCAATTAAAAGAAACCTTAACAAAACCTTAACATGTGCCCCATATTATATTTTTCGAGTGACAGGCTTTGTATGTATTTTGATTCATTCAAAGTGAACAGATAACGAATACAAACAAATTAAAAAAAAATGACCACGAAATTATAAGAGTAACATACGAGTCTTGATTGATATCTGATAAAGAGATTTGGTCAACAGAACAACATCGTCTAACTCACATCGCTCTGCAGTAATAATTGAACCAAAATTCAACTCTAGAAGAACAAATGCTGGTTTACCCATCTTCGCAGAAGTTGCGTTCCATGCCAATGAGTCAAATAATAACCCAAAAAAGAAAAAAAGCAAAACATAGACTGCACCTCCCTTATATAATCGTGACACATCACTTATTGAGTAGTCACCACCCCCATTTCCTCTTTCCCATTCCCAAACTCTAATCCTCTGCAACCATACACAATGGATCTATTTACTAATCTTCCCTTCGTCCCTATCTTGTGTTTTGCCTTCTTCTGCACCTTTTCTTTGATTCATGGGCAGCAACCTTATATTGGTAAGGCCACAAATGCATGTCCCACAAAGAGCAATTCCAAATCTATCCGTGGCTACACTTGCAACAGTGTTACTAGCTGTCAAGCTTACCTCACTTTCAGATCTCAGCCTCTTTACAACTCTGTCTCCACCATTTCTTCCTTGCTTGGTTCTGACCCTTCTCTCCTCTCTCAAATTAACTCCGTTACCCAGAATGCCACCTTTGAAACCAATCACATGCTCATTGTCCCTATCAACTGCTCTTGTGCCGGTGACTATTATCAGTCTAACACTTCCTACACAATCCACAACACAGACACATATTTCATAGCTGCTAATAACACTTTCGAGGGTCTCTCAACTTGTCAGGCTCTCATGCACCAAAACGACGTTCCTGGAGATCTCCTACCTGGTACCAAACTCACAGTTCCTCTTAGATGTGCTTGTCCCACAAAGAATCAAACTCACCAAGGTGTTAAGTACTTATTGAGTTACTTAGTAACCTGGGGTGATTCTGTTTCGCTTATTAGTGAAAAATTTGGTGTTTTCACTAATACCACTCTCGAAGCTAATTCCCTTACTTATGAAGAATCCACCATATATCCCTTTACCACAGTTCTTGTGCCTCTTCAGCATCCTCCCAATGTTTCTGAATTGTTAGTGTCTCCTTCTTCCTCGTCTCATCCAGCCTCACCTCCTTCTTCTCCATCTGGTGGAAGCTCAAAACACACGTGGGTATATGCTCTTGTTGGAGCTGTTGGAGGTATTGCCTTGATTTCAGTCCTCATCTTCTTCTTTTTCTATACCAGAAGTAAGAAGAAAGATGATCCAGTGAGTGTGTCCAAGAGTTTCGAGGCGATTGAGAAACCAGAAGGGAAAAAGATTGAGGATGAGTCTGAAACGTTGTCGGAGATAATATCAGGCATAGCTCAGTCTTTCAAAGTGTACGGATTTAAGGAACTGCAGAGTGCGACGGATGATTTCAGTCCAAACTGTCGGATCAAAGGCTCCGTTTATCGCGGTGTTATTAAAGGTGATTTGGCTGCGATTAAGAAGATGGATGGAGATGTGTCGAAGGAGATAGAGATTCTGAACAAAGTCAACCATTCTAATGTTATACGACTTTCTGGGGTTAGCTTCAACGAGGGCCATTGGTATTTGGTTTATGAGTATGCTGCAAATGGACCCTTGAGTGATTGGATCTACTTCAACAACAACGACCATAATGGAAAGTTTCTGACTTGGATTCAGAGAATACAGATTGCATTGGATGTGGCCACTGCACTTGACTATCTCCATAGTTTCACTTCTCCCCCTCATATCCACAAGGATCTCAAAAGTGACAACATTCTTCTGGATAGTGATTTCAGAGCCAAGATTGCAAATTTAGGCCTTGCAAGGTCTGTGGAAGCAGAGGATGATGATCAATTCCCCACGACGAGACATATTGTAGGGACAAGAGGTTACATGTCTCCTGAGTATTTAGAAAATGGCATAGTCTCCACAAAGCTGGATGTGTATGCGTTCGGGATTCTGATGCTTGAAATACTAACTGGAAAAGAGATTGCTGCTATTTATGCAGAAAATAAGATGATTTTGGTGTTAGGTGTTTTAAGTGTTGAAGTTGGTGAGGAAAGTGGAGAGGAGAAGCTGAGAGATTTCATGGATCCTTCTCTAAAAGGGGATTACCCATTGGAACTTGCTGTGTTTGTAGTTAGAATGATTGATAATTGCATGAAGAAAGATCCAGCAAGTCGCCCTGACATGCATGACATAGTGTCATCTCTGTCTATAATCTTCAATTCTTCATTGACTTGGGAAAAGTCAGTGAGCATCTCAAGATATCAGAGCTTTAATTAGCACGAGATCTTTAGGTAAATAAATATGTCGCACTGAGTTTATTTTCCAACTTTTTCATAAGATCATTAAATTAATGTATATATATGTTGATGCATATATAGATAGGCTAATAGCCTAATAAAGATGGATGAGTAAGAATTTTGTGGATAGACTCTCTATTGTTTAGTGAACTACCATTTCAGATGGAATGTGTCAAACCTCTTGAGGTTCAGTTTGTATAGGCTAATATATATCATACTTCATGGTATACCATAAGAGTACATTTTGAGCTTTATTAATAAAGCGATAGAGTCAGAGTGTATGCTGAAGTTTTGAGGCCCATGTCTTCCTCACTTGTTAACACAGGCTACAAAACTATAGTACTTCTTTGTCATAATCTTTTAGCTTGTTTTCCTTCTTTTTTGAGTTTTCAAAGGCACTTAAAGAAAAGTGAGGCATATACATGAATATTTACTAATTACTATTCTTTTATTTTCTTTTGGTTTTAGTACTTTTACCAAAATTTCAAGAATGAAGCATGAACACTTCATTTTAAGGGTGTGTCGTCGTGTCAGACACGTGTTCGTATCCGACACTCGTACGACACCCACATAACACATATTTATAAGTTTTAAAATATAAAATCATTTTTTTTTTACTTTAACATAACAAACAGTAGACAAATAATAACATAAAGAACATATATTATAAATAGGTATTATACTTTTTAAAGTTTTCAACAAAAATTATGAATTTTTAATTATTTATATATATATAAATATATGTCGTGTCGTGTCATGTAATTTTAATAATTCAGCGTATCGATATGTCCGTGTACATATTGTGTCGGTGTCCATGCTTCATAAGTGAACGATATTGCTTTAGTAGTTTCATCAGGCAAAAGCATAGAAAAGTGGCATGAACCTAACACTAATGTGAGTATTAGGGATTATGACTTTTTATTCTCTATATAGCTAGTTATTTTAAAATTTATATTTATATTTCAACATGAATACTAAATATTTTTTTAATAATCATAAAACAACAGAGGGTTTGTCTAAATACTCTTTTCCTTCCTTCCTTTTTCCTTCCTAATTTCCAATGCAAACATATTCTAAGTCAGAATAAGAGAATACAATACAAGAAAAAAACATGAAAAAGAAACTAAGTCGACGTATTATTAGTCCTACAAAATGTAGAGTATTTAAATAGTTTTATTACATTTCTTTAGGTAAAAATACTAATTTTGTCTCTACACTTTACTCTAACTGTTAATTTTGTCCTTCAATTTTATATTTTGATCAATTTTATTATTTGATTAATTTTTTCAATAAATTAACAACAGTGTACATCATATTTTTTAATGAGTTAAGATTTTTTAATTTTTTTCCTATCAATTTTATATTATACATCGTTAGTCACGTAAATTCTGTAGTTAATATTTGGTTAAAATAAAAATAAAGTATAAAATTGACTAAAAGATGTAATATTAAAGACGAAATTGACCGAAAAGAATTAGAGTGCATGTAATAGCATAAAAAAGTATCAAAATAAAATTGTTAATGACACCAAAAGATGGCAAAGAATCCCATGAAAGAAATATGGTAAAGAGTGGAGCAGTGACGTGGACTTGGGCCTAATGTTGTATCTTTTAAGTCTATAGACAACTAATGTTTGAATTGGGATCTTTATTTTTTTTTTTTGAAATTAGTTGTAAGAAAAATTTTGTAGGTTCAAATTTAAAAGAAAAAGAATCATCTACTTTGTTCACTTACAATTAACTTCGGGATTAGGTAGGATATACAAGAATAAAGACTAACCTCACGTTAGCTATTTTGTTTATTTTCGTCTCCGTCCAAAAAGAAATTAACTTTAGGATTTCCAACAAAAAAAAAATCTAACTTCCACACAAATTTAAGAATAAAAAGTCATAATCCCTAATACTCACATTAGTATTATACATCTAGAAGTAATTATAGATAGAGTATGAATAAGATATTATAATCTTTTAACTTAGATTTGAGTATGAGTAGGTCTAGCGAATATGAAAATTACTCCCTTCGGTTTTATATATCTGATGTTTTGGAGATTTTTTTGTTCCAAAATATCTGATATTTTACAAATTCAAGAGAACATTAATTATTTTTTTACCATTCTATCCCTATTATATATAGTAGAAGTCATAAATGAATAAACATTTCCCAAGTAATTTAATAGGGATAGTTTAGTCTTTCAATCACATTTTTTTCTTCATTTTAGGTGAACTAATCATTTACTTAATCTGTGTGCATTTACCTTAAACATATATAAAACCCGGGGGGAGTAATTCTCATTCTCCAACCTAATAAATAATCTAATTAATTCCCATACTTAGACTTAGATTCGAACAAAATATTGAAATGAATTATTTTTTATTAATATAATTTTTTTCACTAATTTTTGTATCTATAATTATAAAAAATTACATGAATAAATCATAGTTATGAATATATTATTAATTTATAAGATATTTTATCTTTATAATTTTATAATTTTTAATATATAAAATTTAAAAATATTATATTTTTATACATAAAAATTAATTTTTATTATTATAGATGAGATATTACAAAGTACCTTTATAGTTTATACCCAATTTCGGTCTTCCGGATTTGTTGACAGTTGACACTAAAATTTGGACTCGAATTCACAAACACAAAATAAAATTTCAAAATTTCGTTGAGCATAAATACTTTAACCATAAATATTTTTTCTTTGTTTTTCTTATTGGGAGGGGCAATTAATATGGTTTTTTTTATAGCTGACCTTTTTTTTTTGGCCAAATTTTTTATAGCTGACCTAGTTTTGCATTACCTTCGATATAATGTGATGGATAGTAGAGGTAGAGTTCTATGATTTCGATCCCTCTTCGGTCTTTCTTTCTCCCTAATTTTCAATTCATACACCCTCTCCTCTCTTTAATATATATATATATATATATAAATATATATATATTGGGCAATGGAGCTTGAGGAGCCTTAGAATGTTGAGCCACCAACCAAGTCCTAATTTGAAAGGTTAGGTCACTCCCACCCACAAACACGACACTCTCATACATAAAAATATCTATAAATAAAGAGAAAAATAGGCATCTAAAAGTTCATTAATTATTCTGCCCGAGTATTTCAGTGAGTCTAGCTAGCTAAGCAAATGGCAATGATAAGTTAGTTAAGATTCTCATGAAACGTAGTCAACTCTTTGTGTATTATTGATTGCAAATTTCAGGAAGGAGAAGACTTTCATGGTTAGTGATTAAGCTGAATGAGTACCCACTCACCCACAAAAGAAAATATATAGTTATGCAGGAATCACATAACCAGAGACATGAATATGATATTGTTATAAGATAATCTAATGTGGATGATGGTTCATCATGGGATTATCACTGTTGATAAGTACTACCAAGTTAAAGAGAAAATAAGATTTTCATGTTTGTGTCACATTTGGCAGATGTAACCATGTAATATTTAAGGAATGAAGGATGATAACCTTGTTGCATTCAACTTTCTCTCCTGAATTCATATGCGTATATAACAAACGACTCAATCATATAAAGTAATTCTTTTATTGGCTTCCAAAAGCAAGAGACATAAACAAATGTGTGATATAACAAAGATAGATCAAGCTTAATATACATTGTTTTTATTTACTAGAGATCGATCAATGTTAAAAACTTAAATTAGAAAAGTTCAACTCAGCGAGCAGCGATGGTACTTGCCAATTGAAGATCTTCTGTATCTAACCCAGTAGTCCATCGCTCTAACATGATAGGAGATGATTGAGTGAGAAAGGAGAGGCTAAGAACTACTTCTGCCATGGTTGGTCTTGACAAAGCCTTATCTGACGTGCAATTCACTGCCAAAGAGGCCAAGCTAAGAGCATCGTTAATGGAATACAGACTCCCCAGTATAGGATCCATCCACCTTCTCAGTCTCTCCTCTTTCCTCTCCTCCACATCAAATATTCCTCTAATTTCCTTCCACACCATCACTACCTCCCCATTTTCGTTGGTTATCATTCCTTTCTTTCCTGTGATCAACTCCATCAAAACAACCCCAAATGCAAAAACATCTATCTTTAGCATCATTGGGTTCGTGGAGGTTCTTGCCATGGAGAAATTTGCAATCTTGGCCTTGAAACTTGAGTCTAGTAGTATATTACTTGTTCTGATGTCTCTGTGGACTACACTGGGTTGAGTGTGTTCGTGCAAGTATTGCAAACCCATGGCCACATCTAGCGCTATGCATATCCTCTGACTCCACGTAAGGAAGGATTGGGTATTTGAAGTGGAAGAAGACTTGGAATACAGCCAACTTTCTAGACATCCATTTTCAGCATATTCATAAACCAAGAAGCAGTTTCCATGGTTGTCAGATGTCAAGCCCATTAGTTTCACCAGATTCCCATGATTTACCTTTTGCAGAATCTTTAATTCTTCCATAATATTCACATCTTCCTTCACTTTCTTCACTGCCAATATCTGACCTTCAATTTTGGCCCTGTACACTGACTCCCCAATCCTGCATTGTTGATCAAGGTTCATGGTGGCTTCCATAATCACACTGAATTCGTACATCGTTGGCTTACTTACATAACCTGAAACCCCAGAAAGTAGTTTATCTGCAGTCTCCGAAAACGAAGCGTTCCTACTTAAATCTTTCTTTTTCTTACTGAGTTTGAGACAGTAAACATAAGCCATTGACATCGTTACAAGAGCAATCAGAAGAGTGCATCCCAGAGCAATAGCTACGAAAACCAGAACATTAGTTTTCTTGTTCTTCTCCTTTTGTGAATAATGAGGTTGAGAAAGATATGGCAAACGTGACACTGGTATTAAAACAGGAAGGTTGACTGCAGAAGCAAAGTTCTGGTAGTTGTTTTCTGCGATTATGTCCGTTTCAGACGCATTAAACTTGGTACTAACAAGGGAAAGATTGTCACTGGGTTGCCACACATAAGTAATCAGAAAATTGATGCCTTTGGCCAACTGGTTCTTAGAAGGGCACTTGCAGAACAAAGGGAAGACCACTTTGTCACCTACTGACAGAAGATTTGGATTAAGCTCGGGGTTTAGATCTGCTGCTACATGCCAATTCGTTAGATTCTCCAATGAAGTGGTTGAAACAACGTAGTAGCTATCACCTGGATTGATCTGGTAGGAGATATTTGCAAAAGAGCGGTTTCCTGTGCAGCCACAAGTTAAAGGCACCAATAAGAGTTGGCCTGGATTTAGCATACTATCTTCACTTATGTTGCTTGCTCTTGCAATTGATAAAGGACTAACATCAAATAAATCAGATATGTTCACTACACTCAAGAATTTTGGTGGCTGGGCTGAGTATACCACGTACGCTTCACAGGAAGGAGATGATGAATCTGCAGGACATGAAAAGTTGGTCCCACTGCTGCTTGGAGATTGAGCTGCAATGAAGGAAGTGGAAAAGAAAAAAATGAGTGCAAGAAATAAGGTATGAGATGGAAGGAAGAAAATGTCCATTGTTAAGAAGTTTGGATAGGTAAAGGAGGGCTCAACAGGAACAATGTCAAATGCAGCGAATGAATGGGAGTTGTTTATTTTAGCAGAGGGAATATGAAGGGAAAAGGAAAGCTGTTATCATGGACAAATTGGCACTGTTGACATGGAGCTTTCGTTGCTAATAAAATAGTCATATATTTTATTTTACCATATTTTATATATGAAATGAAATTGTATATGCAACTTCAGCGCAGAATAGACATGCAATTAAAAATTATAGTGGTTTATTATTCAACCTTTCCCCATGGAATCTTTGATATGGAAGAAAGTATTCTATTGCTAAATCCTTAATAGGACGGCAAATTGGCCTTCCTACAAATTCTATGTACAACTCAGCTAACCCACGCCTAAAGAGTAAAGACCAAACGAATTTGATGTCTCCACAGGGTTTTTAAAGGGCAGAAGGAACCCATTATATGTCTTGTATAATTATTGGCAGAGACGGGCCCCCACCCCCAAAATTGAGTAATTAGTTAGTTTATATATATAATTAGTACATTATTTCTTAATATGCAGTCAACGGCCCCCCCTCATTATCCCTCGTTATCTTTAACGGCCCCCTTAATTCTTTACCGTAATATATACTATAACAAGTGGTGGGGCCCTTACATATATATAAAGTATAAACATACTGACATGGCTTTCCTTTAATCCCAACCGTTGCGTAAATCTAACCATTTTGTGTCTAATCCCAACATAATATTTTGTTGCACAGATATGTCCTCTAAACAGAAATCTTCTACATTAGTTTAGCGGGCAAAGTACCATGCATATTTGGACAAGGTAACAGCCCATATTTTGGTTCAAAGACTCTGGTCTTTTTACATTGGGTCCACCATCAAGGGAAAAATGTTAGTATAATCTTTTTGGAGTATTATATTTTCTGACACTTGGCAAGTTGGCATAATCAACTACAAAGTATTATTGCTATCCGAAAAACAACCTCTACAAATTCAAGTTACAACATAGAATACAACAACATGTCTGACCCAAAAGCTCCGAAGTATCAGAGCAGACAACCATGCTACAGTCAATTAGTAGTATACAGTATTCAATACCAAACCATTTTCATCAAAGAGAAACCCATTGAGCTCCACTGGCACCAATTATCGTATAGAGATATAAAAATTAGAGCATTTTCTTCATGTTCTTCTATGCCCCATGAGACAATCAAGGAGTAAAATGGTCTGGCCATATGTAATTCAAGCGTTTTTTCATTTTCTCAGAAGATAGCACAGGCTTGAATAAGAATAGAAGCACAACAAATGAAAATAATGAAGAGATACCTGAAAGTCATTTTCTTCAAAGTGGTTTATATTTTCTCGCCAAAATATGGGATCTTTGCGCATGGGAGACCAATCCAGATTGCCAAGGAGAACTTCTTGCTTATACTTATCAAAAGAACTCAGTTTCTTAAGGTTATCCTTAAGCCCTTCTTCCAGGTAATTCAGTGCCTCCAACAAATCCTATGACAAAAATCTAATTAAAAGACATGTTGAAGAAGCATATATTCTTCAAAGGGAAATCACTAAGAAAACAACATTACCTTTTTTTTTTTTGAGAGAGAGAAGGGGGGGATCAACTAATTTGAATTTGTAATTTATGACAAGCTTCAATAGAAATAAGATCTCAAATGACTGGGACAAGAATAAAGGACATTGTGTAACGCTGTACTGCAACATACAGTCTCATTGAGCCAAAGTGGGGGCTAACTGAATGCCTGATTAATGAACTTCCCTTAATATATATTGAAATTAGACACAAACACATTAACTTAGTGTCAGAAAATATTCAAGCCAGACATCAACAAAGTGCCACTGTAAGCATAACAAATAGGTAGTTTATCATTTACAACACAGATAAGGAACTGAGTCATCAATTGGCTATCGTAAATTTTGTAATGGGTTATAATGAATTCTGAAGAAAGTGTCATCCAGATTTCTATTTTTGCCCTAAAATGTGTTAAAATTAGCCAGCCTGTGCCTTGGCTGCCTTCTAAATTTATATGCATTAAAATAGAAATCAAGGCTAAGGGTTTCTGCCAAAACAGAACCAGATGTAATATATAATTACAACGCGTCAACCCAAAAAATCATAAATATAATACAATGATCTTATATAACTTTTGACGCCAACCATAACAATTCAAGTGATTGATCTCAGCAAGATCCCTTTTATATTTTCACGCCATCGGAAATCAAACTTTCAGCAGGAAAAATTAAGTGTATGTCCATCTAATTCCCTCACCTCATCAGTCCATGCTTGTGCTTTCAAACTCTGAACAACTTGTGGCAGCTGAAAGTCAACCATTTGAACACCAAGTATCCCTTTTGACAACAAGTTTTTAAAGGTTAAGACGACTACTCTAACAACCTGACCAAAATTGGCAAAACAAATCTTTCAATATGATACTTTCACGCTAGACAAAGTTAAAAACTTAACTGATAGCGTGGAATAAACAAAAAGTGCATAACATAGCAGAAATATGGTAATAGATTGAGCCGACGTACATGAAATGGTAATGTCAAGAACAGACAAATGAAAAAAAAAAATATTGCAGAAATAAATGAATAAAAGCTCAAAAAATCAGCAGGTACCTTCTCTTTAGTTGAACTCTTAACAACATCAATAAGACGTGGAAGGGCTCTTGAAGTTGTTAATTTGTTAGGTATTCAATTGCCGGCTCATAATAGGATAAGATCCATATGCAGAGACATGTTTCATATAGGAGCTGTTACAAAGAGAATTCTCAATCAATTTCATTTTCCCCTCTCAAGTTCCTATAATTCTAACTTCACTAAATTCAGTCAGTAATGTTTTTATGAATATGAATCAATCCCAAAGCCAAAAAAATAAGGATCCCCTGATCACCCTCTCTCCATCTCATTCTCAGGAAAAAAAAATCCCTTTATTTGTTGGATTAAATGCTCCATGCTTGTCTAGCCATCTATTAGCAGATGCATCATGCTTACCCAGCTACCTATTGGCACTTGACATAATTCATAAACCAGATATAAAGCTTCTCAGAAAGTGAGCCCAATAAATTTACCTGAATAGACTGTTGGGTGGATGGTGGAGAAATTAAAGGTACAAGCAACTTGACCCCACCTGCCTGAACAAAGGAAGACCTAACCAGAGATTCCTTAAGTAGAGCTGCTAAACAATTGATAGCAGTTGTGACACCACGACTAGGATGAGAAGGGTTCCTCAGCTACAGACAAGAATTGAATGAAGGTGAAAATTCATGTATGAAACTTAGAATCATCTTCCAGAATTTAATACAAGTGCTAATATATTTGAGTAATTTTAGTTAAACAAGATTGCACTAAGTGACCACCGATCTGACAGTATATCTGTAAACACGAAGCCTGTGCAATTATGTGGGCCTAATTATAACCTAGTCATTCAACATTTATTGTGTCATATTAGTAGTTGAATGATCCTGCATTGTCATATATGTCAAACTCTTCTGGCAGATTACTCCATAAATTAACATGATCAGGCACATCATCAGCACATTGATTCCCCTTGTGTGATAAGTGTAATGAGAAAGAAACCATGCATCATATACGTCAAACTCTTCTGGCAGATTACTTCATAAATTAACATGATCAGGCACATTGATTCCCTGTGTTATAAGTGTAGTGAGAAAGAAACCATGCGTCTACACAGCAGGGTAAAACTTATAGCTCTCATATTGGATTAGCAATATTGTACGATAAATTTCTGTCTTTCCTATGTTAAGCAATTCCCTCAGTTATTTTATAGCAAAGAGAACATTTGAGTAGCGACTCAAATCCTGCCAAAATCAGAATCTTTTGCGTCCCCTCCTCCCAAGTTAGCAAACATGAACACCGGATTCATCCCATATACCCATCACTAACTCTATGCTCTAGCCATCAGTGAACGAAAAACTATTCGAATAAATATTGTAAACCCTTGTGAGATCTGCAGAGCTGACGGACCATATATGACCACGCAATGTAAGTGGAAGGACCTCATTTATTTCCTCACAACTCTCTTCCACAGCTGCAGCCTCCCTCCTTCTCCCTTCTTTCCAAAGGCTCTTCACAAGCAACTCTTTTGTGGCAGAATCAGGCATCAAATTTGAGCTCTTCATCTCTTCAAATATCCTCCACGCTAATGCAGCTCTTTCTGACTTGCAATAGCCTTGGATTAGTACCTTGAACATGTAAGCATCTGGCTCTAAACCGCTTTGCCTAACCATTGAAAAGAGCTTCTGCACTGTTTTTATGTCTCCAAGGTGCGCAAAGTGGTGCATTAGACCAGAAAATGTCTGGGTATCAGGGAAAATGCCATTCAAAATCATCTCATCGAGTATATCCAAGGTATCAGAATTCCTCCCACACTTTGTCAATGCTCGCAGAAGAGAGGAATACAAGAGCATCAGATTAAATTTTGATATAGGCCCACACAGTGTTCGATCATCATTGAAAACCTTAAGAGCAGCATCAGCATTCTTTGAAATTCCATAGAAGTCAATGAGTAGCCTTATGGTGCTGAATGGTAATCTCATGCCCTCTATTCTGATCTTGGAGATCAGTCTATCAACCAGTTCTGTACGTCCATGACGTGCTAGTAGGGTCATCATTCTTTGTACTGTGTATATGTCATGGGTAAATCCAGGTTGATAAGCAACCCAGCAGAAGAAATTCCAAGCAGTTTCTGGTGAGTTGAAATTTCTAAGGATCTTGCTGACCAACCTCGTCGTCCAAACAAAGTCTGCAGCCTCTAGGGCTGAAACCTCATCAGGACCCCAATTCTGTAAGGCACTAGCCAAAGCCCGTGGGTCCAGCCATGGTTTTAAGTGGAAGCCATCCTCATGTTGAGAAGCATGACTTGCAATGTCATCCTCATCCTCATCCTCATCATCACCACTGTCAATAGAATACCTTAGGTTCTTGATTCTTTCATCTGACAAACTTTCTTTGAAGAACTCGTCAATGTCCTTGAGAAATTCTTCCTCACGAATTTCGTGCAGTGACAAACACATGGCTCGACTAGGCAATATTCCATCACTTTGCATTTCATTTAGTAGAGTTTTGACTTGACCAAATCGTTTGATACCAATGAAACTCTCAACCAGAACTGAGTACTGCTTCAAAGTGCGTTTGATCCGCATTAAAGGCAGTATATTGAAGACCTCCATGGCTGCAAATGATTTGCCAGACTTTACAAGGTGCTCGATTATTATTGTATAGGTTCTGCAATTTGGAATTGCCCCTTCATCGATCATCCTGTAGAAAATCTTTACTGCCTCAGAGTCCTTTCCCATTTGCGCGTACAGAGCCATAACAATATTATACGATTCCGTGCAGGGACGCTTACCGGTGAGCTTATACTCATCCCAAACCTCAAGAACAGAGTCAATATGCCCAGCTGCAGAATGCCATTGCAAGAGGTTCATAAAGCTGACACGGACATTGCCGAATCTTCCAGCAACGATATCGGTAATTAGGGATTTGAGTTCTGCGCTTCGGCGAGATTTGGCGAGCACAGTGGCCAGGGCATGGAGGGAATTCTGGGTATGAGAAAAACTTGGGATTTTCTTAAGGGCATCGACAAGGGTGAGAGCAGAATTTGCAGAAGGGGCAGAGCGCAGAGCGTGAGTGACTACGAAAGAGTCGAGAAGACGATCGTTGAGAAGACGAGGGAGTGAGTTGGGACGATTGGATCGCAAACTCAGTCGAATGGAGTCTATGAGTTTGGCTCGGTAAAGGTAGTGAGAAACTTTACTAGGAAAGGGGTCACGGCCATACGATCGAGCTTGTTGGGTTAATCTGATAATCATGTTTACGTTGCAGATGGGCGATCTAATATGCATCAACAAAGGGAAGAAACTTGAAAAATATCCTCTTGGGTATTGCGTTTTGTAGTAGAACTAGCACTCTTGTTGGGAATGTTACTGGTGCCTATGATAAAACTTGGCCGTTTTGCTCTGACTTTGTTACGCACAAATAATCAAACATCTGGTGGGCATGGCTTGGGACAGTAAGAGCAGGATGCAGCAGAGACACCAAATACTCAATCCGATACGAAGGAATGAACTCCAGAAATTGATAACTTGCAGAAGTAAGAAAGGAGAAGGAGGCAGAGGTCAAAGTTCGGATGTTGTTCTCCCGCCAATTCAGAGGTTGCGCTCTGCGTTCATTCGGCTCTGAAGAAAATCATGAATCCACCGAATCCCATCCGAAGTTTTCGCTGCTTGCTCGTCACAATCACAATTTCACGCTGCCCACGGATATTAAATTCCCGCTATCAAAATTTTGATTAAATCACAGTTGGAGAAAACTAAGAAAGAAGGCTGGGATGTGAAGCGCACTCAATGAATTTTTTTTTTTTTTTTTTTT
>QANZ01019100.1:386438-407591 GCA_003254925.1 Chamaecrista fasciculata
AATTTTTTTTTTTTTTTTATGAACTCACTCAATGAATCTTAAGTTGATGGAAAAATTAGTTCCTTTTTTCTTTGTAAGAAAAAATGTTAACTAAAATACAGACTGACATGTAAGTTATAGATAACGAAAGTTAAATATTATTTCTATTCATCTTTCTTGCTCTTGTCTTTAAAAAAAAAAAAATTTCACTGCCATTAACCATTTAAGACAATTTTGAAATGAGGAATTTTGAACTTATCATGTAAAAAAGGTCTAACTCACTCCAAAAAAACTTTTAAAATGAAAGTTGCCTCATTATATATATAGAGTTAAAAGTTTCTTTTGACCATGTGAAATTCTTATTAGAATGACTTAGCTATAGCCAATATTTTCCACGGAATTCCAGGACTATAATATTAATAATAACAAGAAACTTATTTCCAGCAAATTTATTAGTATACTATAACCTACAAGCGCAATTTCGAGTACAAAATTATAAAATTTATTCAATAATTGAATATGCTCCTAAAATAGAAAGTCCACGGCCATAGACAACAAATTACTGCCAAAGTCTCATCCAAAGAATGCAGAAGAGAGCCCATCCATCATCCATTCACTGGCAGGTAGGGTGACCCACCCAAATATATCTATGCCTGCAAAAAGCTTGCATACTTTGCACCCAAGAAGAGCCGCTGGATACAGAGCAGGGCATATTTAGTAACCTCAGCGTTCTCATGGTTCATTAATCTCATCACTCGTTCCTTGGCTTTAAGGTCTGACACTATGATCCTCCCAGAAGGGTAGTATTGGACAAACTGTGAAAGGTCAAAGCAAGCAACAGCCAGAGTTCTTGGATCACCGGAAGTGTCCAAAATTGTAATTAAGACCCTCAAAATCTGTAGCAGATGAAGATACAAGTAAACAAATATTTAGAGTAAATCTCTAAGAAGATAATATACAATAAAATTACACCACAATTTATCTTTCCTTTTTTTTTTTATTGCTGAATTGCACTTCATGAGTTCATGTAACATAATATCTGGTTGCACAGATATGTCCTCTAAACAGAAATCCTCTAGGTTAGTTTAGCGGGCAAAGTACCATGCATATTTTGACAAGGTAACAGCCCATATTTTGGTGCAAAGACTCTGGTCTTTGTAACTTTGGTCCAGCACCAAGGGAAAAATGTTAGTAGAATCTTTTTGGAGTATTATATTTTCTGACACTTGGCAAGTGGACATAATCAACTACCAAGTATTATTGCTATCCGAAAGACAACCTCTACAAATTCAAGTTACAACCTAGAATACAACAACACATCTGACCCAAAAGATCCGAAGTATCAGAGCAGGCAACCAGGCACAGTCAATTAGTAGTATAATAGTATTCAATACCAAACCATTTTCATCAAAGAGAAATCCATTGAGCTCCACTGGCACCAATTATCGTATAGAGATATAGAAATTAGAGAAGTTTCTTCATGTTCTTCTATGCCCAATGAGACAATCAAGGAGTAAAATAGTACGGCCATATGTAATTCAAGCATTTTTTCATTTTCTCAGAAGAAAAATAGCACAGGCTTGAATAAGAATAGAAGCACAACAAATGAAAATAATGAAGGGATACCTGAAAGTCATTTTCTTCAAAGTGGTTTATATTTTCTCGCCAAAATATGGGATCTTTGTGCATGGGAGACCAATCCAGATTGCCAAGGAGAACTTCTTGCTTATACTTATCGAAAGAACTAAGTTTCTTAAGGTTATCCTTAAGCCCTTCTTCCAGGTAATTCAGTGCCTCCAACAAATCCTATGACAAAAATCTAATTAAAAGACATGTTTAAGAAGCATATATTCTTCAAAGGGAAATCAGTAACAAAACAACATTAACTTTTTTTTTTTTTTGAGGGAGATGGAGGGGGGGGGGCAACTAATTTGAATTTGTAATTTATGACAAGCTTCAATAGAAATAAGATCTCAAATGACTGGGACAAGAATAAAGGACATTGTGTACCGCTGTACTGCAACATACAGTCACATCGAGCCAAAGTAGGGGCTAACTGAATGCCTGATTAATGAACCTCCCTTACTATATATATTGAAATTAGACACAAACACATTAACTAGTGTCATAGAAAATATTCAGGCCAGACATCAACAAAATGCCACTGTAAGCATCACAAATAGGTAGTTTATCATTTACAACACAGATAAGGGACTGAGTCATCAATTGGCTGTCGTAAATTTTGTCATGGGTTATAATGAATTCTGAAGCAAGTGTCGTCCAGATTTCTATTTTTGTCATAAAATGTGTTAAAATTAGCCAGCCCGTGCCTTCACTGCCTTCTAAATTTACATGCATTAAAATAGAAATCAAGGCTAAGGGTTTCTGCCAAAACAGAACCAGATGTAATATATAATTACAACGCGTCAACCCAAAAAATCATAAATATAATACAATGATCTTATATATCTTTTGACGCCAACCATAACAATTCAAGTGATTGATCTCAGCAAGATCCCTTTTATATTTTCACGTCATCAGAAATCAAACTTTCAGCAGGAAAAATTAAGTGTATGCCCATCTAATTCCCTTACCTCATCAGTCCATGCTTGTGCTTTCAAACTCTGAACAACTTGTGGCAGCTGAAAGTCAACCATTTGAACACCGAGTGTCCCTTTTGACAGCAAGTTTTTAAAGGTTAAGACGACTACTCTAACAACCTGACCAAAATTGGCAAAACAAATCCTTCAATATGATACTTTCACGCTAGACAAAGTTAAAAACTTAATTTCTCACTGATAGCGTGGGATAAACAAATGGTAATGTCAAGAACAGATAAATGAAAAAAAAACTATTACAGAAATAAATGAATAAAAGCTCAAAAAATCAGCAGTACCTTCTCTTTAGTTGAACTCTTAACAACATCAATAAGACGTGGAAGGGCTCTTGAAGTTGTTAGGTATTCAATTGCCGGCTCATAATAGGATAAGAGCCATATGCAGAGACATGTTTCATATAGGAGCTGTTACAAAGAGAATTCTCAATCAATTTCATTTTCCCCTCACAAGTTCCTTTAATTCTAATTTCACTAAATTCAGTCAGTAATGTTTTTATGAATATGAATCAATCCCAAAGCCAAAGAAATATAGGATCCCCGGATCACCCTCTCCATGTCATTCTCAGGGAAAAAAAATTTCCCTTTATTTGTTGGATTAAATGCTCCAGGCTTGTCTAGCCATCTATTAGCATATGCATCATGCTTACCCAGCTACCTATTGGCACTTGACATAATTCATAAACCAGTTATAAAGCTTCTCAGAAAGTGAGTCCAATAAATTTACCTGAATAGACTGTTGGGTGGATGCGGGAGAAATTAAAGGTACAAGCAACTTGACCCCACCTGCCTGAACAAAGGAAGACCTAACCAGAGATTCCTTAAGTAGAGCTGCTAAACAATTGATAGCAGTTGGGACACCACGACTAGGATGAGACGGGTTCCTCAGCTACAGACAAGAATTTAATGGAGGTGAAAATGCATGTATGAAACTTAGAATTGTCTTCCAGAATTTAATACAAGTGCTAATATATTTGAGTAATTTTTTTTTTGGTAAACGAGATTGCACGAAGTGACCACAGATCTGACAGTATATCTGTAAACATGAGGCTTGTGCAATTATGTGGGCCTAATTATAACCTAGTCATTCAACATTTATTGTCACATATTAGTAGTTGACTGATCCTGCATTGTCATATATTTCAAACTCTTCTGGCAGATTACTTCATAAATTAACATGATCGGGCACATTTATTCCCTTTGTGTGATAAGTGTAGTGAAAAAGAAACCATGCGTCTACACAGCAGGGTAAAACTTATAGCTCTCATATTGGATTAGCAATATTGTACAATAAAATTTGTCTATCCTATGTTAAGCAGTTCCGTCAGTTAACTTTATCTACTTTTAATAAGCTGCGGTCACCCAAAACGAGTTCATTATCTAAGATAATCTGGATTTCTTCCGCCAGTGCTCCCTGGATCATATTCATATATGATGCAATATGGAAGACAAATAACAAGAAAATCCCAACTTCACCAAAATCCATTAAATCAATTTATCATAAAATCAGGGGTTATTATTCTATTCAACTAAGGCTCTAATGTGTGACAGAAATAAGAAATCCTAATCCTAATAAAACTAATAAGAAATTGGGATTGAAAGAGTACAGACCTCTCGAAATCCAGCCTATCTTTATTCTTTATGTTTTGTGCTGTCTTGTGAGTGATTTACAGCCTATCTGTGAGTGTTTTGGTTATGTATCTACAGTAACAGCTCTTTTCTTCATTAGAGAGAGAGATTTCCATGGTAGTTTGGTGATCAATATTAAGGAGGTACAACCATTTTATTATTATTTTTTTCTTTGGACAATGAGACCTTATATCTGTTTTAGTTATAACCACACCATAGTTTCAGCTCCCCACTTCCTTTAGAATATTCCACTGCTACAGTTCACAAAATCAGTAAAACTGGAGGTGCTGGATCTCATTCATAATATATGTAGATATAAAAAGGTCAATTCTCTGATTAATAACTCTCAAAATTAAACATACTGAAAATTGTATCTAATTGATAAGCAAAGTAGAAATGTTTAGCTTAACCTTTCATAAGCAAACACATTCATCTTGCAAATACTTTAAAATATCTCAAATTGACAAAACTATTCACTACACAAAGTTTTCAGCTGGTAAATTGTATTTGATGAAAGAACAGGAAATAGCTTGTAAGGTTCAGTAAGAAATACCTGTTCACAAAGCCATTTCACCAATTCTTTTAAGACATCATCTATAGTAGCCAATGGCCTTTTTGAATTTGATGCTTCTCCATGTGCAACATCATTGTGCTGATTTTTTGGTCTAGCACTATATTTACAAGAGAGTGAAAAAACATGAATGAACCAGCAAATTACAATAAGTCTTAAAGTTTTACATTTAAATGTGGAAATGCATCATGATTGTATTACCTAACTATCAAAGCAAGGATCTTACAACTTTTCTCTTGAATGAACCAATTTCCTTTCCAAAGCAATCTGAAAGAAGGACAACATTGTTATTTTTTTTTTAAGATAATTTTGAAATTGAAGGGAAACAACAATCAAATGGCATCATCTCAGTCATGGATGATAGTATCCTTTTCTATTCAAATTTTATAATCATTAGGTTAAAAAGAAAATTGTGATGACAAACAAATGACTGACCCTCTCTTACAAATGCAAGGGAAGAGTGCTACTAAAATGATTATCACGAAGCAGAGTCATTGTACCGTCACATTTTCTATTTAATACACTGATAAGTACATTTATTTGGCTTTCAGCCAATACTAATTCTAGACAATGGAAAACTTAAAAGGATGCTTTTTTATTTATTGCTTCTTGTACCGTAGAAATTCTGAAAAATGAATATTTTGGAAAGTAATGTATGATCAACACCAGCAGAAGCAAGGTGTCAGCCTCTCAAAAGGAAATGAGAATAGGTATTAAGTTGAAGAGATGGCCAAAGATATAACTACAAAATGATTTAACAAATGACGAAATTTACTTTAAGAAGAAATTGGCATCTCAACAAACAGTATGATGGAAAAACGAATTCAAATAAGGAAGTAATCTTCCATCATTTTCAATGGAATACAAAATGTTACAATTAAGACTCAGGACAAATTTGGGTAATTACTTAACTTAAGAAAGGTTCATAGGCATCTTCATCTGCAAGGGACTTATCATGAAAGAGTCTTGCTCTTTTCGGGTTTGCTGCAAAAGGCAATAAGCAAAAGGTTATGCATGTAATAATGCACAAAGAAACAAAAGGCCAATTTTATAAAATTACCTGTAAGCATTTCATCTATTAATGCCAGAACATATTCCACAGTCTCTTCTTTGTGTATATCACGCAAAACATGAACAAAAACACGAACATAAGCTGGACCATCCTGCCAGAATGAAGATGAATTTTGAATACCATTACACAGTAAACTCAGGAAACGTTTTTGTGATCTAAGTTAAGCGAATTTATTTTGAAACCAAGCGCATTTATATAATTGGAAAGAGAATTAAATTTCTTTTGAAAAAAAAAAATTACATCATCCAGCAACTGGGCTTTTTGACTTTGTGATTTATGATCATAACGCCTTAAGAGCTGAAGTGTAGTGCCTGAGATCAGCTTCGTGGTCATGTATGTCTCCCATGGGATATCCCTCCTGAGAACCTTCAAAAACGTTACAAGAATATGAACGGAAACAGCAGTATAGTAAGTAAATCGAAATTTGAAGTCAGATTGAGAAACGAAAAGGATTAGATAAAATTTGTTTTGACTAGAAGTAAAACGAATACATAAATTAGACAAACAATAAGTGAAGCGAAGGGGTCACCAACTTGTTCTGATGTTAACTCCGCAAGGGCCATGTTGTTGAAGCCGTACAAGTGACAAAGTTCACTTGAGATTGTATCTGAAATTCAGAATTTAAAACCGGAGATCTAGATAGCAAGTCAAAATCGAAGAAGCAGACAAAAGAAAGCGAATCAGAGAGAAGGAAATAAGTAAAGCAAGATTATATGATCCAGAAGCAGAGGCTCACCTCTCTTCCTTCGCGACTTCTAGCGGAGGCCCCTTTGCAGTTAGATCCCTCCTCCGTCTATACCGTGATGCTGCAATAATGTTCCTTCAACTGACACGTGGCTCTCATTTCTTTTATTTTTCTTATTAGTTTACTGTTAACCTTATCTATCTATTCTGTTTATGTTAGCCACGTTATATTTGGTTCAAATAAAGCGTTTTATCCCTAGAAAAATGCTACACTAGATTTTGTGCGTAATTCTGTGTCCTTTTTCGGGTACAATTGCTAGTTTGGTAGATAATATACCTAATAATAATAATAATGATAACAGTCTATTTTATTTTTAAAAAAAATAATAAATATGTTTTATTCTACTTTACAAAAAAATAATAATAAAAGGTACATATTTTTTTTATAGTACATTAGTATGATACAATTTCAAATATTTTTGGTGAAATAGAATTATACAACTTTCTGGACATGTTGGCTGTTAGACTGAAATAATCTCCAATGATTGAATCCAACATGTGAGTGTTGTATACTTGTATGAAGAAGCTGACACAGAAATGTAGGAGCCATTGTTTTGACGTCCATTTTCTAACATCGCAATTCCAATTTGTGTAGGTTGGGTTATGGAAAAGTTCCTGTAATCCGGATATGGTCAAGGGTCCTTCTAAGGCCGTACTTGAGCACAGCTTTTTCACCTAATCTAAATCCATCTCCGTAAGCTGATGAGCTATCTGACTCAATCTGGTATTTGAAAAACTCACCAAGTTTCTTCTCAAAATCAGACCGTTTTCCTTTCTTTGAAGACGTGGATGATGACGCAGATGAGGAGGATGCACCATCATTTCCAGATCCAGAATATATCTCTGAATCTAACCACATGTGCGCCAACACTTGGCAAATTCCTTCCTCAATTTCTGGTTTCAGATTGGAATATCCTGTCAAAACTCAATATCACATTAGTACATTACTTGGTCCAACTTTAAATTGTTGATCACAGTAGGATATATATACCTTTGAGCCTGAGCCATGCATGCATCATCTCATGGGCAAGGATCGTTCCTGTCAACAACCTATATATATATATATATATACATATGCAATCATATGCTATATACACTGATATATTGATTATTAAATCAGATGGCACCCTCATAATAAAGATCAAGAAGTATACCTGGGAAGGCCATACAAAACAAGAATGGCAGTCACCTCACAGCGACGAATCAACTTATAAGGCTCAGTTATCATGTCTATGATTCGGTAGCCTGCTCCTATCCTGGGTCTCCTTAAAATCTGGCATCACATCAGATGAAAAAAAATAAGGACCATTGTTCAGTTCACAAATCAGTTAATATTCTATTAATAATTTTCTGTCAAGACTTCATTTGACAAGTAAGAAATCTGTACAGTAGTGACGGTCTGTTCTTCTGACAAGCATAGTCCTCTAGTTTCTGGCAAATGGTGATGACCCTATATTCAAAAGTGAAAACAAAGAACAATCCCACGTTACAGAAGAAAACAAAAGAGGGGGAAAATAAAGTATGAAATTTCATGACAGTGGCATTTACATTCTTCTCTCCTTCCATGGCCTCATTCAGTGCTTGCCTCTCAACCAGAAGCATAGGAACTTGCTGCTCCACTTTCATATTTAAACCTTCGTAAAATTCTTGTATTTCAAGGTAAAGAGGTTGGCATTCATGACTATCCATAATGGCAGAGTCTAGGCACTCTAAACATAGCTTTCGACCATCATCAAGCAAAAGATATTTTGTGTCACATGGCTGCAAATATTTCAAAGCTTCATATCATCAGATGATAAATCAAAAGAAAATGATTCATAGGATGGGGTGTTTTTGGCAGGACCTCCATTCTTTCACAGCTACAACAACGAGGAGTGCCATCACGCTCATGTGATGGACAGTATTTCCGTAACCAGAAAGGATGCGCTCTATACTCAATGAGGCCACCTGAGTTTGTTGGAATCTGCGATAGAAGTTTCCAGTACAATAGATGTTTCTTGGTAAATGGAATTTAAACGAAATATGGGATGTGTAGTTAATAAAAATTTTAAGAACAATGGTTGAGAGTAGAATCACACTCTCGCCCAGAGAGAATCTGATATGAAAATAGGAATGTTCTGGATAGTGATACCACTATACCAGACTGTATTATATAGGGAATGAATTGTTACAGCTATACAAGGAGAAATTACAGATGTACACGTGTACAGCCCAGATACAAAATACAACATACAAAATACACGCCCCCTATGGTTTACACAGGTGTTTCACTTAACCTGCATAAACATTTTTGTTACCCTCGTGTTTGAAGAAATTGGCACGAAGTCAGCAAAACATATTTGGATATTAGAGGACTTTAGAACGCTGAGAAGAGTTAGATTATGGTATTTAACATAACTGAACAAAAAATACCAAATAACCTGTCTTCCATCAATCAGATGCCAAAATTAACAAATCCTTTGTGGTAAGATACTTACAAAATTCTTGCAGACATCACATCTTGGGTGATGCTGCTCTCGGTAGCAGGATTTATGGTAAGGATGGTTGCCAGACACGGAAAACTGCAAATGTAAAATGATTTAATTACAAGTATGAGAAGGGAAATAATTTGAAGACTTGGGGAAGAAGTTTCATGTATTTCGACTTATCAGTGGAAGTTAGATTGATAAAGCAAGCAGCAAACAAAAGATACTAACCTCATAATCAGTGATTGGAAGATTGCAAGCCTGGCAGCGGAAACATTCTGGATGCCAGACTGCACCCATACAACTTAAAAATCTTTCATGGCCAATCTCTGTGTTGCAGCCACCACAGATCCTGCAAGCAGATTTTTCAAGAACAGAGGTTGATATCTGTTTCCTAAGAACTGAAAAAGCAAAAAATCTAGAAAGTATCGAAGGAAACTTTATAAATGTTTTTTACAGGGATCCTTGTTATGTGACCGGAGTACAGAATCTTGGTCTTCCTTTTTTATGGTGAACATGAAACAACTCCCAAGATATTATATTGGCAAGGCCCATCAGTAACCATAGATAAGACAAAAAATAATCCCCATTAATTTATATTCATTTTAAAGATTAGTCTTGCATAGTTGTCATATAACCTGAAAACTACAAAGCTGGATTAGGACAAATCTAACCTTGAGTTCACAGTTGAGGGCAGTTTCCGGCACGTAGGGGTCGTCGGAACCTGCAAACGAGAATGCACAGGGGGTTCCCTGCGATTCTTCTCCGATGCTTAAGTTAGAGAGAGAAAGTTGGAGAGTTTGAATATTTCAAGAGAGAGAGAGTCGTTACCCTAGAAAGGTTCCCCCCTTTTCCTTTTATCCTCCTTCCCTTTTGTCTCATGTTCGTACGAGGTCTCTCTTTGAGACGTTAGGGGTGTACTCGGGATGTGTGAGGAAAAGGGGGTTGGTGTAGGTTTCTGCTTTTGACGTGACAGCTATCACTGCCAGGGTACGGTGGGATTTCCAACCTTCCCTCCTGGTTGTCAGTGATAGCCAGGAGTGCTTTTCATGGTTTAGTCTGCGCGCAGGGGGCGTTTTAGTCCTTTTGCGTGTCCTTCTTGTCCTGTCACGTGCTTTCAAGGATCCTTGCATTTAATGCCAATATCTTGGCATTAAATGCTTGAGTGTGGGAGGGGGAACCTGCCTGGGTTGCCTCCCCGCCGGGTATCCTTTATGTTCTTGATGTTAACTCCGAGGAGCCATTCCGAGGGGTGTATATCATAACCCAAATACAACTTCTATATCAAGCAGAGAAATTCTAAAACTAACAAATTCTTCTTTTGCTTTTTAGGATAGATACATACAGTATTTGGATTCAGTAGCTAAAGTTAATCATGCCATAATACACAAAATTACCTGTATCCAGATGGAAAGAGGTGGGGATAAGGTTGAAATAAAGAACTATTGTCATATCGAGGAGGGGAACCCACATTCAAACTTTCTTGCAGTGCCCTGGCAAATAATTCATCTTCCTCAAGTTGAACTTTATCAATATGTTCATCTTCCTCCGGTCCAACTTTAACAGGATGTTCATCCTCTTCATCTCCAACTTTAGCTACATGCTCATCCTCCTCCTCTTCTATGTGACAAAGTTCTTCATCTTCAGATTCTGTGCCATCATCCTCTGAGATAGTATGATGCTAAAATCATGAGACCTTTTTCTTTTGGAGAATAAAAAATAACAGTTAATATACAGCATCCATTTCCAGACATAAAATAAAGCAATAAGAGAGGATTCAGACAAAAACATGTGATAAATGCAGAAACTTTTCAGTGTACACTTCAGTTCCAATATGTGCAGTTCAGGTATCCCATATGTAAAATAGTTTGTAGCACTAAATTCTAGTCACACAAACCTGGAAACGAATTATGAAACAGTATAACCTTACCAATAACTTTTTTTCCTTTCTGATCCTCCTCTGATAGGGAGAGTGCAATTGCACGATCAATTTCTTCTCTCTCAACATCCGTCAATTCACCCTGCACTCAGCATGCCACTATTACAACTTCAAACAATCACCGTAAATATCAATACAACTTATAACATGTTACTTTCATGCTACTATCAAACCAATGTCAAATAAAATACTAGCCCAGTGACAATTGACATGATAAAGAGCCAAAACATCATTTCAATTGTTTACTAAAAGGAGAAACTGTGATTACTACCGAATTATGATGATTAACCCAAATTCTTTCATCTCCATATTGCCCACGATAATGTCCTGGAATTTTATGGTTGGAGCCCCTAAGCAACTTGGTAAACCAACCCATGATATAAATATTACTTTCCTGAAAGAAATTCTGACAGCATAACTAGATAAGTAGAGATAAGTTTCATTGATATCAAGCACATTAAACAACTAAAGATAACTTTAGAAAGAATCCAATTTTCTGATGCAGAATAATCACTTTTGTAGAATAATAACAGAGAAACATACAAAATTACAAATAAATGTTGATGGAAGATTATGCTTGAAGTGTTAACATCTGGAGCTAATTGAAGGATTCGTACTGACAAAAATATGAAACACAGAAGCAGAGAGATCAAGGAATCTAAAGGACCTGCCTCCAAATTAAAACATGATCATGTTATCGTGGAAATTGCAATTTGCCCCACCAACTGTAGCCCCCCTGCTTATGGTGGCAAAAGTTCTTTGTTCGTGTCACATGCTAAATGGGTAAAAATGGGAAAATGTTAAAAGGAAAAGATGCTACATGGAATGTGAATGAAAGAGAAAACTTATGACAAGGTTTGTGGCTGTTTAGAGGAAAATCCGTGAATATACCTCCAATATCATTTAAAGGCATAAAAGATGAGAAGCAAATTTACGCATCTATACGTTGGCCATAGACAAAAGTAAAATAGCATCCTAGTCTAGTTCATGTAAACACGCTCACCACTATACACCAAATCTCGAAGCACTGAAACAAGAAAACTCTGAGTTACCAGTTACACATAATCGTCAGCTGAAAATTCCTCAGTTCCGTGACACCCCAATACGGCTTGATAACCAATGAGCCCAAATTGAATTTGATATAACAGAAATTCAATATATATACACAAAAGAGACACCGTCCACCAACCCCAACTGTATATTGATTAAAAACACCGCAAGCACATAAAGTGCCAACTAGATATTTATTCAGAGGCAACAGCAAGAGGAAGAGAAAAATAATATTGGATAGTATCAGAAGTTGAGAAATTACCTGGAGAATATTAAGAATCTGCAAAAGAGAATGGAATCTAATCAATCCCAGCGCAAGTACAATTTTCTATTCCCACATTAATGAATAATCGACAATTTTCTAAAATATTCCCCCTCTTGTCTCTGTAGGATAGCTTTTGATGGTGAACAGTCAAAAGGAGGAGGAGGAGTACTTGGACGCTACGCAAATAGGGAACAAAAGGAACAAAACTGCTAACGAGAGAACATAATAATGATACATTAGCTATTCTGATTTGGCTTCCTTGAAACCATACTACCAAACGGGTGGATTGAAGAAAAAGAGTATGATCAAACCCAATTGCAGTCGATAGTATTATAAATCCTTGAGCATGCGGGGTCCTCCATCATCAATCTTTGGCCACGCCCACACCCACACATCACTAAATGTCAATAATCCCACAAAGCAGGTTGAAACTTGAAAGCGTTTTGATATTCCATTCTGCTCTAGCTAGTCAGTGACAAGTCAAGTCAAGCCGGCCCATTGAGATTGAATGGTGAAGGAAGTTAAGTTAGAAATTAGAACCACGCAAGCAAATACCACCATTATGTCAATACTCAATATGATCGATATGGAAAGAGCGCGATTAGTGTAAAGTTGCTTTCTTTTTTACATGAAGGTGCAAGCCAACACACACTTGCGTTTGTTAACTCTAGAAGACACCAGTCCATGGCCCTCCTTCCATTAACATAAAATCAGATTGAATATTAATAATAATTATTAAAATTGAAAAAAGAATAGTGAGAACGAAATTAAAAGTTAATTACCAATATTGGTTGGATAACTTAATTTTGTGTCAACGATAGGACAACCCATATTCTACTGTAGTGTCGTCGACTGGTTTCCTTTGTGGAATACCAACAACAATATTCTCATTGCCACATCAGCACTCAGAACTTATAACTTACGCTATCCTCTATTCTTCTTCCTCTCTCCAATTTTCCCTTTTTAAATTTTAGCTCTACAGTCTTCACCGAGTTCTATATACTAGGTACGCTGAACTCTGCCATTGAGGTATTACTACTGTAAATTTAACAACAAATTTTGTCTATTACAAAACTGCCACATTTTTATTATTATTATTATATTGTTTTGTTGTTACTTGTTATTTTGTTAATGAGTGACAAACCTACAGCTCGCTAACGCTAGCTTGTGCTGTGCATAAAATAATAAAATATTCATATGGGAGTGGGGCCTGCAAACATCCATTTCGACAGCAGCAGCGACACCTCACCTAACCGTTTTCAAGCTCCAGTTTTCAACACTTCTTTATTAATTTTGAAACATACACACCATTGTCTTCTAAAACACAGTGAGAGAGAAAAAAGGGGTCAGCTTCCCTTTCTCATTAATATATATTCTGGTCTCCCTTTCTATCTTAATTGATATTCATTTACCCTCCTCATCTCATCTCTCTCAATTTGCCTTTCTGCTTTTCTTGTCTTCGATACATACCTAAATTGACACCCTCAGACATATTATTAATTATAACTAACCATAGTAAAATAATCTATAAATAAATGATATTGATACATTTTGTATACATGTTGGTGGTGGAGGAGGAGGTGAACCAAGTTTAAGATTCATTGATATTTAGTTTAAAAGAGAGGAGGAAAAAGTGGGAGACGTACTCAAATCCAAATGGACCCCGGCCCCAGGGCATGGAGGTTGTATCTGTTTTTTAATTATCAATTAAATATAAATGAATGTGTATCGTGTGTATATGCGTCCTTTCCATAATTCCATAGGCTTTTTTCTCCATCTGTTTATTGTCTTCTTCTATGCAGCCTCTCATTCATACACACATATTCCTTTCTGCCTTCAATCTTCATATTCTCTCTCACCGTCTTTCTTCATTTCCTATCTCCTTTTCCTTCTATATCTCTCAGATAATCAAACAAATAAGCACCCAAATATAATAATTGTGTAAATATATGGTTTACTTTTTTTTTTGTCTAAAAAATATATTGTTTACTCCTTACACTTTTTTTTTTTGTCAAAAAGAAACATCCTTCGTTCAACATAAATATAACCTTAAGCCCCATAAAGCATAGTATGGGAGAAGAAAAAAAAAAATCCTAAACACACCTAAAAAAGAAGGAGAATAAAATTAGATCTTCTATATTATAAAATACATCAATAATTAGATGATCCACACAACATACCTAAAATAACGAAAAGGAAGGCCACCGTCGTTGATACAGTGCAGCCCCCGGCATTTTTTGGTTTGAAAGTCGTTACTCTTTTTGAAAGCCCAATATCAATCGGCTCCTTTCTATATTTGGGCCTGGAATGAAGTCTGATCCATTAAGTAATTACTGTGGAAAAAAAAAACTCTTTCAATGAGTCTAGGAGTGTTTGTATTATCCGCTACAAGAAAAGCGGACATTAGAGACGGAAATTAGAGACGAAAAAAATTCTGTCTCTAATTTGTGTCATTTTTGTGACCAATCCGTCTCAAAATTTTGTTTTTCTTTTTTCGATTTTTTTTATTTGCTTTGTTCTTTTCTCAAATAACTTAACCTACTTTCCAACAAAAAAAAAAACTTGACCTAATTGCAAAACGCACACAGAACCACAACGTTGTTTCTCCTTCCCTTGTTGTCGTTCTCTCTCGCGCAGGGTTTGCTGGTCGTCGTCATTGTCGCTCCTCGTCGCCGTGGCTCCCCGTCGCCGTCATTGTTCGTGGGTTCTCGTCGAAAGGGGCTCAGCTCACAGCAGCGGGGATACTACCACGACCACCGTCGATATGGACGTCGAGAACCTTAAATCCGTCGGAGACAACGATGGTTCCAACCCCAATGTCCCCGACTCTGCGACCAACGGCGAGTCCAAAGAGAGGCGGGGCAGGGAGGAGAACGAATCCGAAGAAGACAACGATAGGGCTTCTAAGAAGCTCAAAGTGGATAAGTCTGTGGAAGAGGAAAGGTTGGAGAAATTGGAAGAAGACGAGGAAAACGGCAAGAAATCGGGTCCCGTGAACTTGGGTCTGAAGACTTTTGGGTCTTCGGTCGATATCTTTGAGTACTTCTACAAGTTTCTTCATCACTGGCCTCCTTCTCTCAATGTTAACAAGGTATTCACACACTTGTTCAGTTGTTCTTGTGTGATCAAGGATATCCCTTTTTGTTAGAAACTTCAAAAAGTACTTTCCTGTGGTGGAATGTCAATCTGTCTGGTTGTATCTCGATTAATTCTGCAAATTCTTTCTATGATGTTACACTGTGATGCTAGATGTTAGATATTACTGCTATTTAATTTCATAAATACATTGTCTAATAGAGTTGGATTATTTTTCTATAATTGGGACAATTATATGGTGTTGACATTGATATCTGAAGTCTCAATTTGCTGAATAAACAGGGCAATTCATTTCACCCTTCTGAATCGTTTTCGTTCTTCCTGTTCTGTTGAGTCGCGTTGGAGAGTGAAGATCCTTGCAATCGTGGTTCGATTGAAGTGTGAGTACGTGATGAGTTCATTATTTTCTATTTTTTGATTTTGTTTGAGGTTTGGATATGGTGCCGCTCTATTTTCTGGTTTGGTGGTTTGAAGATCCTTGAAGTTGTGGTGCTATTTTTGGTTGAGATGTGTTCAGTTTACATAGAAATGAAGTGAGTAATTTGAGGGACCTAGTCCAAAATTTGTGTATGTATTCTGTTTCACAATACCTGCTGCTCTTGTTAGTGGATTTGAGAGATGTGGTGGAATGTCAACCCTAAACCCTCAACCCTAAACCCTAAACCTTGATCCCTGACCAATGAAGCCTGAACCCTGTACCCTCAACCTCTAACCCTCAACCCTCAACCCTAAACCCTCAACCCTAAACCCTAAACCCTCAACCCTAAACCTGAAGCCCTAAACCCTAAACCCTGGACACTTCACCCTGAACCCTGAACCCCTAAACCCTAAATCCTGAACCCTGAACCCGAAACCCTCAACCCTAAACCCTAAACCCCCAACCCTAAACCCTCAACCCTCAACCCTAAGCCCTAAACCCTAAACCTTGAAGAAGGCAACGTCCATTATTTGTTATATAGTTTTAGAAAAATGAAAGTATCTTTAATAGAAAATTAAACTACATGGTTACATGGTTTAAACTCTACGGTTGACAGGTACAAGGATAGAACACGTTGGCGTCAATTGATCCATATAGCCGACCCCAATAGAAGATGACCGAAGATAGAGAAGCTAAGCTCATTTGACATGAGTTGAATGAGGCTGCTAATCAGACCAAAAAGAAAAAGAATGAGGCTGCTAATGTGTTTTATTTTTTGGTCATAAGGCTGGTTATGTGTTAAAAAAGTCTTGTTCTTTTTTCTGGTAGAATGTGTTTGGATTAATTGGCCCAAAAAAAACATTCCTACACCTAGACCGAAAAGGCCAGTGGACCTTTGGTGTAATATAAATAAGGCCTTTATATCTTACTGTCACAGTATTGTAGGCCTAAATCACATAAACGGATTGGTTTCTATTTTCTTTTTCTTGTTCTTTCAGCGGCCCAATGATAACGGAACTGAGTCTGACACCTCTTGAAATGTCAGAGACACCCAAATTCTTAATTATTCCAAACTAGAATATCAATTATTGTCCCAAAGATAGAAACCCGTTAATAATTTGTTATCCGTTTGGCAGATTCCCAACCTTGTGATGAAAAAAACAGAGCAGTGAAGAGTTTGAATTAGGAAGCTAAGCTAGGCCCTAGCTAGCTCTAGAGTGTACGTTGGATGAGATTGACAAGGAAAAGAAACAACTTGGTTGTTAAGCAGCAAGTGCAAATGTCAGAAACAAATAAACAAGGTTCATATATAAAATCATAATCATGCCTCATGTTTAGTTAATTTTTGAACTGTAGACTATATATATTAGAATAGATATCATCATCATTTAAATTTTAAATAAATAAAGAGAGCTTGCAATTGCAATAGCAATAGTAACAGACCCCAGCTTCCAAAATCCTCCTTCTCATGCCACAATTAACAGCCTGTCACCTATGTCTTTAAGACACGTGTCATTCTGGACCACAGCTCCCCCACGTGGCTGTGCCCACCCCGTAGAGCCCACAAACATAGGACCACCTTATAGATATAGACATCAATATCATATGCCCCTCCCTTCATTTATGTGTTTCTGTAACCCCCTCCAATTTGTTATCGCTAAGTGCTTCCTCTGCTTTCAATAATTTCACGTCCTTTTCCATAACGGGCCATCCCCCATATATCATTTTTCATCCTTTTCTTTCTTTCTTTTCCCTTTTTTTTCTTCCTTTTTAATTTTTTTTAATATCTATTATCTTCACATTCATTTTCTTCAATTCCTTTCCAAAAAATTAATCTATTTCTTCATTATTTATTACAATATTACTCCAATATTCTCTTTGTTTAGAAAGGTAAATATAGATGAATAAAAAAGAACCTTAGACAAATAATAATAATAATAATAATTGGGTGAGGTAAGATTCTGCGTCTTGAAAAGGGTGGAGCACACCATGGGAATGTTGGTCGTCCCTTAGTTAATGTAAGAGAAAGTGACCATCTTGAGAAGGACTTGCCTCTTCTGTTTTCTTCTCTCTACACCACTCCAGTCATCAGGTTTATATTCAGGTTGCAGGCAATTTTTATATTTTGGCTCCAATTGCTTATATGTAAATAAATTTAACTCGTACATTAATATATATATATATATATCAGAATGTTCTCTACACGTACATTAATTGTCCCAAGCTTGAAAATGAACCTTTGGTATTTTTCGCCTTCGCCTTTAATTATTTTGTTATCTTATGCAAGATATATAGCTACATACAGATCCCTTCATGTGCTCTGTAACAATCATTAATTTGTACGATGTAAGGGTATATATACATTTTGGTCATAAAACAATGTTTACAATTCGCTGATATTAATTCAAGTTATATGCTTATTAATTATTATATATTCCCTCCCTCAGTTTTTATTTTTATCTTTTTGAATTTTATATATGAATTGGATTGATCTTATATCTCTCTGACAGAAAGTGAGAAGACTAGCTAAGACGTAAAAGTAAAATAATCCAATTTCTCCATCTATAGTGTCTAGCCCTGACAGTGGTAAAAGCGACCTTCTTTGGTTGTCACTGTCTGTACTATTATAATCAACTTTCTTAAGCAAACTGTTTTATTACTCTGGTCTGTAGTTAGACGACGCAATAGTAAAATGCAATTTGTATATAAAATTCAATCAACTTTATAATACTATTCATAAATCTAATTAATCATAATATATATACATGTAGTTTAATATTTTACGACTATAGAAAATTACTATTATATATTTCTTCCCACCTGTCCCCATTGAAAAGCATCCCTATCATTGCTTACTTTTTCCTCCAAATATTTTGATTTTGTTTTTTTCTCTGAAATAAGCCTGAGTCTTCAACGACCTCTGTGTGTGACATAAATAGCACCTTTAATTATATATATAGATTAAACAATGTCTTGGCATCATTTATTTATTTATTTTATTCCGATCACATACGTCTCGACCTAGATAGATTTCAATCTCTTCGCACCAATGAAAAGAGAAACCCAATTTTTTTTAACAAGAAACTAGCTAGGGTTTGGTGGTTCGAGAGAGCCACGAGGCTTAATTTTAAAGCAAAAAAACTTGCCAAGGTCTTAGTTGCTTAACATTGAGTATCTAGAGATACCTCATTTGAGGGAAGTAGTTGGTTAGGCCTTAACATCAGTAGGTAAGGGTTTTTCCTATTATTTAAACACAATGATTGTATTCTATTATCTATAAAAGAATTCAACCAATTAGGAGAAGCTAAAACAATTAATAAATAAATAAAATTAGGATATAATTAATTAGCGATTATATGATATTCTATTATTTTTAATCAAGTCCGAAGCATAAACACTAACGGCAATACATAAATGTATCAATCTTAACTATAACGTATTGTGATAAGAAAATGACGTAAGTATGACTCCATGATCCACGAAATTCGATTTCCCTTAAGCAAGTGTTAGCAATTATTTGTGTATAAACTTAATGTTCTACCTTAATTAGCCCAAAAAAAAGGGGGGGGGGAGGGGTGTACCACCTCAATGCTATAGCTAATTATGGCTTTTCAGTTTTCACACTACAAAAATATCGTTTTGTGGCATGCATGCTGAATTGCTGACATATATAGTTAGGTTGAGAAGAAATGGTCTACTTTAATTTGATATATAGCTGATGATGTTACCAATTTATTTATTATTTGCAACTTATAATTAGAGATCATAAATAGAAGGACACGATGATCAGGGTGAAACAAATTAAGGGAACTGATATAGAAAGAAAATGGTATATGGTAGTAGGCGAGGCCAGGTGCAGAAGTAGGTATAAAAAATGAAATCATTAAGCTGAAAATAACAAATTAAAGTGAGGTTGTGGTCACGCACGCACGCCATAAACATGACCTTGTAAAATTGAAGCTAAGTGTGTGGTTGAAAGAAAAGGAAATTAAAGGAAGGGATGAGGATGTGAGGGACCATATGTATATATATCATATATATATATATATATATATATGTGTGTGTGTGTGCGCGCGCGCTTGTGTGTAGCTAGCATATACATACAGTCATAGTAAACACCCATATATATGGCCATATATGGCATTTTCAAATATATAGGCTCGCATGGCATGGCATGATGTGGTGGTAGCCGTGCGTTTATAAATATGTAATCGTCAACAGGTTTAATGTTAATTTGATTACACTTAATTAATTAATTAATTAATAGAGAAAGAGACGATGAGAGAGAAATGAAGAGGTAGGGAGCTAGGTAGTTATACATATATATAAGTAAACTGGTAGTGGTTATGATTTATAATAATCTGAGGTGTGAAGTGTGAAGAGAGAAAGTGATAAAGTGCAAAGGCAAAAGGGAACGTTGGTGGTGATCATGAGTTTCCCTTTTGTCGTGCTCTGATCTGCCTTTTGCTTTGCATAATTTCCTTTTCCATTCTAATGGAGCAAGTGCAACAAAATAGACACTTATTACAAATCGGCGTTGACGCTTCCTCGTACATCAATTTCCCTCGCTCTACTTTCATTTTCCCCTTGTAATTTTCTATATATTACTCTATAATAGTGCACATAACAGAATGCCATGTCAGCATAACGATTTTGCCATATCAGTCGATGTATCTAGTCTGGATTGTAGTCTAAGTGTATGAGTTAGTTTCTGATTAGTTTGCTAGTTGTAATTTGTTAGAGTTTGTTAGCTTATTCACTCTCCTCATCACATGGCGCNTTGGACATATATTTATGGTATTGAAGGCCATCCACCTTAATATCATCCAGACACTCCACACACTCGAGACAATGTACTTATTAAATGAAGCTATATTAGCTAGATATTCTTCATTAAAGTATATAAAAGTTCAATATCGAATTAACGAGTATATATGCTAGCAGGTGTCACTATTAATTATAATCACTTAATTCCTCATCATTTGTTCTATCCCATAAACCATGGCGTTTTGGACAACACAATTATAAACATCTAACATTCTAGTTTGTCTCCTTCCCTATTAAGTATATATTATAAATAATAAATTATATAGTAAGCAGAAAATAACTAATATACTCATTATTAATTATTAAAAGATTTTGCGTGTATATTAGTATATATATTCCTTGAGTTATGCTAGGGACCGGATCGGATGGAGACGACAAGATTTTTGTCGGGGTTAAACTAGTTGGTTATTTTCCATGGTTGTGGAGCTCAGATCTGAGGTTTGGGGCCAAAATCATTAAAGCGGAGCCGCTGGATAAGTTGTAT
>QANZ01019100.1:408515-428249 GCA_003254925.1 Chamaecrista fasciculata
GCGCGCATATATATATATATATATATATATTATCAAGTAATAAAAAAATTCCTTTTGGTGATCATGGTCGGCGGGAAGATGACATGATACAAAGCAAGACTATAGTGAGACGTGGGAAATTGAAGGCAAGATTAAACACAACGTGTAACAATGATAGTCAATAATTTCTCAACATACTTAATAGATGATGAAAATGCAAGCCTTATAGAAGGACAACGTAGTTAATGTGATGCATATATCATACATGCTCGAAGAAAATGTGGGATAAGAAAGGTGCACATCTCTAGCTACTTAAATAAGTGAAAATCTTACAATCATGTAAAGCCGCCATCAACCTGCCCCAATATTAATGATCACATTACAATAACATGATTCTCATCTTACAATCTACAGAAACAATCCCATCATCTTTTCCCTCACATTTCAAATTAATATTTTATATTTGTCACATACAATTTTTTTTCAATATAATAATATATAATGGAGGCATATTGATACTATTGCATCCCCATTAATTAATTGACGTACGAAACGATCAATTAAGCTCGTGCTGTAAATTGAAAGATAGGCCATCAAAATGCGCCTAAGAACCAGAGAAATAGTCTTTTGATCCCACACATGCGTAAAGCTAATTAAGTAGATAAGGATTTAAAAAAGATCAAGAACATGAGGATGGTATATATATAGAGAGAGAATGGAGTTGTGGTACGAGTCCCACATCGGGTAGTTAGCTAAGAGTAAAGCATTATATAAGGCCTTGGGCTCTCCAACTTCAACAGCTAGCTTTTGAGGTGTGGTTCTCCTAAAGACTTATACTCGTATTGTATCAATTGGTACTTTCGTTGAGATTCGATCGACGCGGAGGGGACGACCTATAGGCTGGATTAAGGCACGTACGATGCGTCGTGCCGAATACTGAAAGTTGTATGTAGCCGCCAAAGGTGGAAAGGGCTATCAATGGACCAGTGTCGATAGTGTAGACCTGGCTCTGATACCACTTGTTAGGATTCAGAGTATCTCCCAACAAACATTCACAGATCTAAACAAGTATGATAATGCGGAATAAAGAGAATAATAGAGGAACACAAGACAATTTACTCTGGTTCGGTCAGTGTGACCTACATCCAGCCAAGAACAAAGGATTTCACTATATGGAATGTGGGAATACAATAACTTGACGAACTAATTCACCTCTCAAGTCATGCCTCTACCATTAGCTACTAGTCTATTTATAGGCATCCCAAACCCTAGATACACAAGGATTACTTAACCTAAGCCCAATAGGCCCAAGTCCCTAATTCCTTAGTCACCAAGGATTCTATCCCAAAATATATGGTATCTAACTAAAATACAAGTCACTCAAAGATTACATAAGATATCCCAAATCTTAATTAATAAGACTAAATCTTTACAAATCTTCCCCTTGACTTGAATTCCCTTCTTCAATATGGTTGCCTCCCTGCTTCAAGGGGTATGTAATGATACGAGTCCCACATCGGGTAGTTAGCTAAGAGTAAAGCACTATATAAGGCCTTGGGCTCTCCAACTTCAACAACTAGCTTTTTGAGGTGTGGTTCTCCTAAGGGCTTATACTCGTATCAATTGGTGCTTTCATTGAGAGCCGACCGACACAGATGGGGCGATCTATNTCAGGCAACAGCATCCCAACAAGTACACGCCACCCATTGTAAAACAGTGACACGACAAGCATCACGTTAGCTAGCTATGTATACCTCTTAATTAATTAACATCATCATTCATCAGTGTATGTGTCATTGTTAAATTAAATGCACCCCCTTCAATGTTTATCTTGCTTATTGGTTCTGTCACTACCCAGTACCCACGCTTTTCTTCACCATCCAAACTAAAATTCCTCCCCCTTCTCTATCACTGTTTTCATAAGGTAGAAATTAGCTGCTTAATCATTGGTTTTAGTATTCTGAAAACATACAGAAAAGGTTCTGCTAATCTGTAAATTAATTTCACACTTAGATGGAAAATTACGCCGCATCGATCAGAAGGTGAAATGGGTACGTATGTAATTATGTATAGGCAGTAAACTTATAGGAGAGACTTCGCATCTACTCAGTGGTTACAATTTAATTACAAAGATATTTGGTAGTTACATTAATTCATTAATTAGCAGTTATTTACCTTACAACTCCAAATCCTCCACATGTTGAGTGTTGCATTTAATTAATTGAGGGGACCTTTCTTTTCCCAATGGCTAAGTCTCGCCAGTAAATTAATGGCACGATCTTAACGTACCACAGTACATCCCACATGCAAGGGATATTAGGACCCATTATATTAAAGGAAACTAATATGAGGGGTCATATGCATATGATGGCTACACACAATCTGGACCATTTTCGTTCCAATACGTACATATAATTACTTAATTGTAATTACTTTAAACAAGAACATATATTATCATATATATATATATATACATACATAACTGCTGCATGTATATATATATATATATATAACACTTAATCATGTTTGTGAAGATGAACAAGCTTTATACGCTCTCTCTTTTAAGGGAAAGGATCCTCTGTCATACTGTAAAATGTGTAGTGCGGCGAGAACTCATAAGAGTAGTACTCCACGGTACACATGGCATGTTTTTATTAGTCCTCGCCGCACTGTAAAAGGTGCAGTATGACAGAGGATCCACTGCCCTCTTTCAATACCGAAAAAAGTACTTAAAACTCTCTTTTTCAATTAAACGATCCTAAAATAAATTCGGAAGATACCATTGATGTATGTTTAATTTTAAACTATTTTACTTTGGGGCGCGCGCATATATATATATATATATATATATTATCAAGTAATAAAAAAATTCCTTTTGGTGATCATGGTCGGCGGGAAGATGACATGATACAAAGCAAGACTATAGTGAGACGTGGGAAATTGAAGGCAAGATTAAACACAACGTGTAACAATGATAGTCAATAATTTCTCAACATACTTAATATATAGATGATGAAAATGCAAGCCTTATAGAAGGACAACGTAGTTAATGTGATGCTCATCTTAATACATGCTCGAAGAAAATGTGGGATAAGAAAGGTGCACATCTCTAGCTACTTAAATAAGTGAAAATCTTACAATCATGTAAAGCCGCCATCAACCTGCCCCAATATTAATGATCACATTACAATAACATGATGCTCATCATCTTACAATCTACAGAAACAATCCCATCATCTTTTCCCTCACATTTCAAATTAATATTTTATATTTGTCACATACAATTTTTTTTCAATATAATAATATATAATGGAGGCATATTGATACTATTGCATCCCCATTAATTAATTGACGTACGAAACGATCAATTAAGCTCGTGCTGTAAATTGAAAGATAGGCCATCAAAATGCGCCTAAGAACCAGAGAAATAGTCTTTTGGTCCCACACATGCGTAAAGCTAATTAAGTAGATAAGGATTTAAAAAAGATCAAGAACATGAGGATGGTATATATATAGAGAGAGAGAATGGAGTTATGATACGAGTTCCACATCGGATAGTTAGCTAAGAGTAAAGCATTATATAAGGCCTTGGGCTCTCCAACTTCAACAGCTAGCTTTTGAGGTGTGGTTCTCCTAAAGACTTTTACTCGTATTGTATCAATTGGTACTTTCGTTGAGAGTCGATCGACGCGGAGGGGGCGACCTATAGGCTGGATTAAGGCACGTACGATGCGTCGTGCCGAATACTGGAAGTTGTAGGCTGGATTAAGGCACGTACGATGCGTCGTGCCGAATACTGGAAGTTGTATGTAGCCGCCAAAGGTGGAAAGGGCTATCAATGGACCAGTGTCGATAGTGTGGACCTGGCTCTAATACCACTTGTTAGGATTCAGAGTATCTCCCAACAAACATTCACAGATCTAAACAAGTATGATAATGCGGAATAAAGAGAATAATAGAGGAACACAAGACAATTTACCCTAGTTTGGTCAGTGTGACCTACATCCAGCCAAGAACAAAGGATTTCACTATATAGAATGTGGGAATACAATAACTTGACGAACTAATTCACCTCTCAAGTCATGCCTCTACCATTAGCTACTAGTCTATTTATAAGCATCCCAAACCCTAGATACACAAGGATTACTTAACCTAAGCCCAATAGGCCCAAGTCCCTAATTCCTTAGTCACCAAGGATTTTATCCCAAAATATATGGTATCTAACTAAAATACAAGTCACTCAAAGATTACACAAGATATCCCAAATCTTAATTAATAAGACTAAATCTTTACAAATCTTCCCCTTGACTTGAATTCCCTTCTTCAATATGGTTGCCTCCCTGCTTCAAGGGGTATGTAATGATACGAGTCCCACATCGGGTAGTTAGCTAAGAGTAAAGCACTGTATAAGGCCTTGGGCTCTCCAACTTCAACAACTAGCTTTTTGAGGTGTGGTTCTCCTAAGGGCTTATACTCGTATCAATTGGTGCTTTCATTGAGAGCCGACCGACACGGAGGGGGCGATCTATAGGCTGGATTAAGGTACGTACGATGTGTCGTGCCGAATACTGGAAGTTGAATGGAGCCGCCAAAAGTGAAAAGGGCTATCAATGGACCAGTGCCGATAGTGTGGGCCGTCATGGACATCGACTTTCGAAGGGACACTATATAAGTCCTTGGGCTCTCCAACTTCAACAATCAGCTTTTGAGGTGTAGTTCTCCTAACGACTTATACTTGTATTAAGTTGAATGATGTGAATCAATTGACGCTGCCTTTTAATATTTTGCCTCCCCAACAAACCAATTAACTTAATTGGGTGTTTGATGTCATGATGGTTCCACGCCTAGCTAGCTAATTATTCGGGTGTACGTTGCATATGTTTGTATGTGTGTGTGAATTGTGATGCTGAAAAGGTGGTGATGATGGGGAAGTTGTTGGAAACAAATTAAAAATGAGATAGTGATTTAATTTAATTTGGGATTCCAAAAAGGCAAAGGCTATGGTTAAGGCTAAAGACAGTACGTATAAGGGTATGGCCCTTTAAATTTCAAAAGTTTATGTCATAAAACCCACCTAGCTAGGTACCGGTATAGTAAAAACAAAGGGGTGGCTCATGTTCCTTAATTATAACTTTCCCAAAGCAGTGCGGCACTTAAAACTTGAAACTTAGAACGTGAACTTTACAAAACAAAACCGAAAGGAAGCGAAGAGGAAGAGTAAGACTAACAAACAAAATAAATGTTACATACAAGAGAAGAGACAGAGATGGATCTCACCAACAAAAAATCATATACATATATATATATATATGCGTGCGTACGTACGTGTATATGTAGGCAGAGCCGACTTTGGCACGTGAGTAAAGGAAAGATTAAGTTAATGCGAAATTTGCAATGATGAAGTGGAGATGGAAGGCGTACGTGCGAAAGGGGGATGAGGATGGGATTCACGTGACGTCACCCGAAAGACGACACATGACAGTTGAGAGAAATAAAGGAAAAGAAGGTTGGGCTGTCAATTGTGTTTCCGGTTTGCAGTNTTCTAATCCAAACACACCGTAAGTTAACGCGAAATTTGCAATGATGAAGTGGAGATGGAAGGCGTACGTGCGAAAGGGGGATGAGGATGGGATTCACGTGACGTCACCCGAAAGACGACACATGACAGTTGAGAGAAATAAAGGAAAAGAAGGTTGGGCTGTCAATTGTGTTTCCGGTTTGCAGTTGGAAAAAAGAAAGCACACTGTTTACTTTTCCTTCTTTCAATATTTCCTTCAGTCTTTTGAGTAATGAGTAGCACGCACATATATATTGGAGAGACTCTTGTTAACACTTAATATTCTCATCAATTATGGAACTCAACTTATTACCCCATAAACCACAATGCACCAATCCTACCTAGCTACTTTCTCTCACTTACGTATCACATAATCCTACTTGCATTTCAAGCAACCAAAACAAAACTTGACTGGGTAAACAATAATTCATATATATATATATATATATATAATTCACCCTTCAAATAAATGGAACTATACTAGTAACCAAACTCGTTTTTCAATCTTATACTACCAACAGGGCTACCGTACCACATATACATCATTATATATTTAATCATATTATATAATTATATTTACCTAGCTAGTTATACCCTTAATTATGTGTTATTCTAGAAATGTATATATTTAAGGTTGTTAATACACGTCATGGGTTGTGTATATTATATATACTGTGCCATAAATATATTATTCTTGTTTGTTAGATAAATTATTAAAGGTTAAAGTGTATGTTGACTTTTAAATTGGGAGCAGAAAACATATTTAAATTTTAAAATTTGACAGACATATTTATTGTAGGAGTGAATACCAATTGGGTTTGGACAAATTGATCGAGTAGAATATTAAGGAATAGGTTAATTTTTGTCGATCCAACCCCGACGGTCAACCCACATAATTCAATTATGTCAGATTACATCGAGTTGAGTAAGGTTGAAAATTAGTTTTAAAAGAATACTAAATTAAATTAATAAAAATCTATAAATATTTATCTTACACAATATATAATATATAATTTTCACTTAATTATTTTATGATGCATAACTCATTGCATATTATTTTTTAATTAGTTTCATTAATTATATTATTTTATAGATAACTTTAACACTAAAAAGTTTGATATTATTTGTTGTTATTGTTATATTTTAACTTTATAAATAATAAAAATATTTGGATAAACAAGAATATATACTATTTTTCATTTTTATTATTTTGTAATAGAAAATTTTTTATTTATTTAAAGAGTTTAACATAAAGAACTTAAAAGAAAAACAAATAAATTCTGTCAGACCAAGTCGAGTTAACTCGATCAAATCGGTCTTTTTGTTTTCAAAAATACATTAACCAGCCTCAACCCATTTGAGAAATTCGACCTGACGAACCTGATAAAAAATGTTAGTTAGTTGGGTTAATTAGACTCAAATTTGCACATCCCTAACCTCTTAAATTATTAATTTTACTCACTTAGAATCTCTAAATTTTAAATTTAACTAATCAACAAACTTCTTAAACTTTCAATTTTCTTACTTAAGATCCCTAAATAGCATTTTTTTTTACTTAGATGTTTTAAGTGAACAAAACTGAAAGCTCAGGGAATCTGACTGTCAAGTTTTAAAACTCAAGAGATCCTTAGTGAGTGAAATTAAAAATTCAATGCATCTTTTTTTCAAATTTTAAAACTCAAAACTATTTTCTGCCTAAAATTTAGGAAATCTTAATATAATTTAGCCATTCTTAAAATAATTAGCAATTCTCTTCATGTGTGATGATATATATTTTTGTCTGGGTTCGCTACAATATTATTTTTAACTAGGTCTGTATATAAAATTAATACTCCTCTAATAATTAATCAACAAGTCGTATTGATGATGTGTAGACTTAGAAAAAAAAAAATTTATATTTGATATGGAAGATCATATTGCACAATAAATATATCCTATATGTTTAAATTAAATACGTACGTGCCCCTATATATCCTACCCTAAGTATAATTTTTTTTTTGGGCCTTGTAAGTATAATTTATATTTTATACATCTTGCAAATAATACGAACGCCTAATATACGGAGTTTATCTGGTTCCACTCTGTTGGGCATAAAAACAATACCCCAGCAGAGAATTAAAATAGAGAAACAAGATGAAATAATACTACGATCTCAACACAAGAGAAATTAACGTGGGAAACCCAAACCGGGAAAAAAACCCACGACCGTTGCCAAAAGACAACTAGAGAAAATACTATGTGAAAATTATTACATCACACATCTTCTCTCAACCCTCACACCAAGTACGCCCACACTCTCTCAAAGCAACTATTTGACTACACCTCCCACACTCTAACAACAAGAGGACAACTCTCAAATTAAATACAAGAGAGGGAAGAATTTATAAGTCTAATACAATGCTTAAAGTGTATTGACTTGGTGTACTTAGAAAACAAACCCAAGGCCCCTATTTATATTGTTGAGACCCTCCCACATGCTTTACTCCAAGCGATGTNGGTTCATTAATTACAAGATAAAGATTAATAATAAGGAGGACTATATAGGAGTTGAAGTTAACGTCTATGTTTGTTTTGACCAAAAAGAAATAAAAACGATAATTAAATGCAAGTAAAAAAAGGAGAGACATGGAAAACACCCGTAAAAATCAAAGGCTACACCAAAAGGGAAAATGAATATGCCCGTCGTGACAGTGCCAAACCTTAAAGCAGTTATGGGTGCTTTTCAGACCATATATATATATTCTTACATATATGTATATATTTATTTATCTATTGTTTATTTTATTTCATACACAATTCCAAATACAAGACCTAACTTGTCTGTTTTGCCCATCCTATGGCACGTGCCATCCATCCACTTCCTGCAGCCTCATAAAATCTCTCTTCCCCTTCCGCTGCATCTCTTTCCCCTATCTTACTTTGGTTAGGCTATTTAATGAATTTGTAGCCACCAAAATGCCTAAACCGCCCTTACCAACTCTGCGGGATTACCCTGATTGGCAATGATTATAGCGGGGTAATATGGTCATTTCCACAAATTAAAAGATGGTGGTAGTTTGGGGTCATTGAGATGACTTTGTACTGACCTTATCTCTTTTTTTTTTGTATTATTATTCCGTTGTTTGCGTTGGTTTCCAAACGACGTATTCAAATGACAATAAAAACCAATACTTTGGTGATGATGGTATTGTGGACATTTCCTATCAAGAATATTTTTTAAAAAAAAAATAAAATATATTATTGAACAAAATGGATGGATCATGTTATTGTTAAATTTTCATTGTGATTATCATTTTGCCGAAAACGTCAGTCTGGATTCCTTTGAATTGTAAATCCAACCATTATGTCGCTAATCTTTGTTGCGTAGCGAGGGTATTATGGTCTTTGCGGGGGCATGAATATTTTCTCTTGCGTATGGTTTTCCACTACAATTTTATTATAGTATATTTTTGTATTTTCCTCGTCAAATGGAAGAACATATATAAATAATAATTAATTTGTAAGAAATAAAGATATATATAAAAGAAGACATTATTGGTGGGGAAAAATTAAAAGGGGAGGTGAAGACTGAAGGGGGAAGAACAGCGACCGCTCCCTTTTGCTTCTGTCTGGCTGTGTATGTGTGTGTGTTGAGAGTGCAGATATCATATCATATCATATCAGTAATCCCCCAAAGCTTCCATTTTTAATTTTTTTGTTGATATTTTATGTAACCTCCTCTCCTCGCTCCGTGTCTCTTATTCCACAAGGGTAGTGATTGCAAAAACTTGATCTTACTGCAAGAGAAAGAAAGAGACGAGAGGCGACAGAGCGACAATAGGCAGTGAGTGTGTGTGAGTGTGCGAGAGAGGGGAATTGAAGAAGCTTGCAATTACTGCAGAAGGGAAAACGATGTCTAAGAGCTTTATATCCTTTCATAATATGCAGCTCTCAGAGGTACATATATATATATGTCTGCGTGTGTGTTTATATAATATATATATAATTATATATATTCACACAGATGATGAACAAAGGTGAAAATGATAAAAGGAGAAATTAATATATATTTGGGAGAGAAAAGAAGAGGGTAGAGATGGGGGGGCCAGTTTATTCGTTCTCTCTTTCTCTATATATCTTATATTTTTTTTCTTCTCCATGTTTCTGTAGTTAACTATATAGTTGTAATTTCTATAGTGTACTAGTGACCTCTCAATCTACCATAAATATAAAATTGAGTTGAATTCCAGATGATGGATGTTTGTTAATTAATTGTTAGATTTGGTGATTGATGGTAGGTAGTAGCAGTGATCCTTACAGAATTGGATTGATTTGGAGAGTGGAAGCTAGCTAAGTGAGGCGAATTGAAGGGAAAAAGGAGATAGAATCGATGATGATGAAAAAGAAGAAGAACAAGGTTATTGTAGTATGGGAATAGCAACAGCGCCCCTCCCATCCATTGTGTGTCACTCAAAGAAGCACCATTCCTTTTTCACAAGTATTCATTCTTGTTCTTCAAATAATTCTATGTCCCAAGATTATCACCCCCACCACCAGCACCACCAAGGAATGTTCAGCTTCTCCAATGGCTTCGACAGATCCAGTACTGTGAGTCACGGCGACCAGCAGATCCGTCGGGACAAAGTGAGGGTGCAAGGCTTCGAGGCTCCGCCACCAGCACCGCCCTTAGTGGGAATGGACGAAGACGAATCCGGAGGGCTTCCGGTGTATGAAACGGCGGGAATGTTATCGGAGATGTTCAACTTCCCTCCTTCCGCAGCCACGGAGTTGCTGGAACAACAAGCGGCGTCGTATCATCATCGGAGAGCACAAGCTCAGGGAAGCGAGTGGTACGGAAACCGACAAGTAATGATGAGTAGTGGTGGGTTGGGAGGAGATTCAAAGAGTAGAGAGCAACATGATGAGGAAGAGCCACATCAACGGCAGATATCGGCTGCTGCCATGCAGTTATTTCTGATGAATCCTGAAACCAGATCTCCATCCCCTCCACCTCATAACCATAACAACCCTTCCACTTCTTCCAGTAACCTCCACATGTTGCAGGGGTTCGCTCCAGCTGGAGGAGGGGGTTTTGGTCAATTCACATGGGTCCCCGAGACTGGAGGCACAGGACAGGGTCTTTCCTTATCCTTGTCCTCATCTCTCGAAGCAGCCAAGGCGGAGGAATTGAGGATGGGGGATACAGGCTTTCTTTACTTCAACGCACCTTCCTCTTCCGCCTCATATCCCTACAAGAATAATTTGGGGTCTCATCAAACCAACTCCACATTGCATTTACAGCAACCACACTCCTCACACAACAACAACAATCTGGGTTTCGGATCTTCCCTAGGGGTGGCCAATGTGCTCAGGAATTCCAAGTATGTCAAGGCCGCTCAGGAATTGCTTGAAGAATTCTGTAGCGTGGGGAGGGGTCACTTCAAGAACACCAAATTCAACAACTCTAATAACCCTACTTCTTCTTCCAATCCCGCTGCTTCTTCCTCTTCCACCAAGGATCCTCCTCCTTTGTCCCCCGCGGATCGGATCGAACATCAGCGCAGGAAGGTCAAACTTCTCTCCATGCTTGACGAGGCATGTACTCTCTCTCTCTCTCCTTCCTACTCTTAATTTACTCTATTTAATTATTAAAAAAAATTATATTAAACTACAATCATTACCACACGTTCTCCGGCCGGTATCTTTAATTCATTCTTTTTTATAAAACCACTACCAACCAAAGCCGGCTGGTAATAGGATAGGAATAAAAATAGTAGCAGGGTTCTAAAATCTCATAGGATCGGTTGGTACGGATATATGTCTTCCCTCCCTCATGTTTATCGGAATCTGTTTATTCCGACGAGAATACGTCCATCAACTACCGACGTTTCTACTCATCACTAATATCCTCATCCTCCTCCCTCTCCATCGAACCCACACTTTTTCCATATTACGTAGGAAGTTGTTATGAATGACACTGCTTGCCCAACCTGACATCCATGGCCATACCTATCCTAAATACTAATCTTCAACTGAAAGCCATTGTTAGTTTGTTAGAGTTACCATATCCCAGTTGACCTTCAAAGGTCATTTTCTTTCTTAAAATAAATTATCTATTATATTTTGTTTATACAAGTACTACACAGACAAGGCATCAGTCAATTGGATAGTGAGGGAAGGAAGCACAAGTTCCTATTGAAATTAAAGTCATCTCATATGATCCTTCCATCGATGGATGCTGCTTTTATTAAATTCCAGATTTCTTTTAGCAGCAACAAAAGTCACACCAAATTCAATAAATGATTAAATAGGAAACTGCGCCGGCCATCCATTTCAAAATCATAAAATACGCGCACACACATAAATATTATTATATACATACATGTCCTTTCGTTTTTGACAGTTTGTGGGTGATATATCCATGATATCAATCCACATCCCCTCCTCTTAATCTGTGACTGATGGTACAGCGGTAGATATAGTAATTAATTTCTTGTAGTCGGTACTCCTTCATTCGGGGATATATATATATATATATATGAAAGACGATGATATATAGCACATGCACGTATATAGTAGCGTATGATACTGTAGGCATAATGAATTAACAAGGAAGAAGCATGTGTGTGTGCAGGTGGAACGTAGATACAATCACTACTGCGAACAAATGCAAATGGTGGTGAACTCATTTGACTTAGTGATGGGGTTTGGAGCAGCGGTTCCATACACGGCACTGGCACAGAAAGCAATGTCAAGGCATTTCCGGTGTCTAAAGGATGCAATATCAGCGGAATTAAAGCATAGTTGTGAGGTGTTAGGGGAGAAGGATGGGTTAGGGTCTACGGGTTTGACCAAAGGAGAGACCCCAAGACTGAAGCTGCTTGAGCAAAGCCTGAGGCAACAGAGAGCCTTCCATCAAATGGGCATGATGGAACAGGAAGCCTGGAGACCCCAGCGTGGCCTCCCTGAACGATCTGTCAACATTTTGAGAGCCTGGCTTTTCGAGCACTTCCTCCACCCGTACGTCTTAATTTCCATTTTCTTCTTTACTTTTCATTTACCAACACTTTGCTTTTTTTAATTTATACATACATGTATGTATGTGTCAGCGTCACACTCATAATTACTCCTATATGTATATGCATATGCATGATATCATATCTCCATCGTTTACAGCAATACTAGTACTAAGCACTAATGCTGCATGTAAAGATGAAGGTGATGTCTGTTTATTAGGCAGCGATCTAAAAGCTGTAAAGATCGTAATGCATGGGTTTAGCTTATATATACTACATACATGCAATTAATTAATTATTATTTCATCGTGTGTGTCTGCTAAAAAAATATACCAGTACGATATAGGGTGAAGCGATGAAGGTGGATCGATATATAAAGTAGAGAGAGAGAGAGAGAGAGAAAGGGGGTCAGGGTCAGTGTGTACAGTGGTCTTACTTTACTTCTGCGATAATAGCAGCTAGGACGTAGATCTTTCTTTGTTGGGCTTAGATTCTCACGCCCATGTAAGGAAATTAAAGGAGGGAGGGAAGGTTCAATTTCAGCAAAGCTAAGCGGGGTGGGTGCGTGTGTACAGAAAGCTGGATTTGTGTTCTTTTTTTACGGTTAAGGGTAATGACTCTGATGTCATTTTCTCGTCTCTTTCTCAGGTATCCAAGCGACGCAGATAAGCATCTGTTGGCTCGACAGACTGGCCTTTCCAGAAATCAGGTTCCTCCCCTCTCCACCACTTTTACCTTTCCACATTCTAATATTTACATCAATAATGTTTTTAATTATTTCTTCTAATAATAATAACAACAATTATTTGAAAAATAACGATAATAATATGGTGTCATGGACATTGTTGAGATTAGAGAGAGAGAGAGAGAGAGAGAGAAAAAAAATAAAGAGAGAACTTTAGGGTGTGTGAATAATTAAACGGCCCCCCGGCCCACTTCCATAATGTTACAAAAGAAAAAGGAAACCCACAGGGATGAGATGAGAAGGGACCATAAGTAAGTTCAGAAATACACTAACATGTGGTTTCAGGTTTTGTTTCTGTCTGCCAACCCATGATTTTAATTATTGTTTCTTTCCCTCTTTCTTTTCTTTTTAACTTCTTTTTCATTTTTTTGAAAGAAAAAAACGTCTTTCTTTCTTTCTTTCTTTCTTTCTGAATCTCTAACTTCACGACATAAATTCTGATAACAAAAGAGCAGATGGTAAGTACAGAAGCAATGAGACGCAGCAGTTTTCGTGCTTTCGAATCTTTCTCTTTCTTTACTACTCTGTCTCATTTGAATATCAAATGTTTTTACGGCCCCTGACCCAAATGCCACAATATTTATCCTATTTGAACCTAACTGCTTATTCTAGCTAGCTCTGATTTTTCCTTCCAATATTATATTATATTATGCTCTACCTTTTATAAAGGCTTTTAATTTCTTCACGAAATAGTTTTCATGAAATTGATATCTGTATCGTATTTTCTTATATCGATATTTGTTTTCCTTTGATGCGAAAACTGTCAGACACAATGCAAGACACATTTTTTTTTTTCGTGAAAGCAAGACACATGACTAACCATACGTATGCTTCCTTAGAAATATTTTGTTTTTTGTCAAATTAAAAATATAAATGGTGATTCATGCTATTGCTATCAATCAACGAATACTGTGGTACGATATGTTCATGCATGATGCATCGATCGTAGCACATATATATTAGCAGCACATGCAATTAATTAATGTACTTGATAGTTGATAGTTGATATATAGATATATAATTCGGAGTGTACCAAAGTTAAATTATTAGGTGAAATATAGAAATTTATAGGAATTGTACATGGAGGGTGGTTGGGAAAAATCCAGAAATATTGAAAAAAGAAAGAAGTTATTTACTATATATATAGTAATGAATAAAATAGATTGAAGTATGATGGTTTGTATGGGGGTGGTGCAGGTATCAAACTGGTTCATTAACGCAAGGGTACGGTTGTGGAAACCCATGGTAGAAGACATGTACCAACAAGAAGTAAAAGAAGCAGAAGGATCAGAAGAGAGAGATAATAATAATAATAATAGGAAGCAGCAAAGCAACAACGGCAATAACACTAGTGGGCAGCTAGCACAAACTCCAACGGCTACAACATCAACTGCAACAGCACCACCTCCACCAACACCCAAAAGATCCAACGACGTCGTTCTTCTCGTCAATGCAGCCTCTGAAAGCGACCCTTCACTCGTTGCAATCAATTCTACTACACAAACACAATCACTACCCTTCTCGGAAAACCAAGCCTCCGCCGCCGCCGGCGGAGATGAGGTGGCGCCACAACCACCACCACCCATGCACGCCACTCACTGCTTCGACTCATCATCAAATTCAAACCTGCCCCTACTACACAGATCAATGCCTACTGCCGATGACACGTGTCGCAATATGGTTACAACAGATTATGGGACCACCTCGGCTGCCACTGCTCCTGACATGGCATCTACACTCATTAGATTTGGGACCACATCCGGTGATGTCTCCCTCACCCTTGGCCTACGCCACGCCGGCAACATCCCCGACACCTCTCCTTTCTCTGTTAGAGACTTCGGATCCATTTAATAATATATTATTAATTAGATATTATTACTTACTTTACTACTTAATCACATCCGTCATAATATAATTAATATATAGCAAGTCAAGTTGCTTATTAGTTAATATCCTATTCCTATATATCCAAAACGTACAAAACCATTCTTTTGGGATCATTTTTATCTTCTTTATGTTCCACCAGTACGTTCCTCCTGCTTTTATGATTATTATTGGATAAAAAGGATCCATACAAGATATGATCACAAACTACGTACTGCCTTAGCTAATTAATTCCTAGCTTAGTATAGTATATATGCAGCAGTTTGCTTCAGTTTTCTGTTCCTTGTATAACTGTATAGGACATTATTGCAGTTGCTTCCCATATATATATATATTTTTTAAATTCCTCCATGTGTATTAAGGTTCTGTACCTTAATTAATTTTGATAGGGGTACTTGAACCGATTATTGACTACACTAACTGGAGCTCTTATTTCTGATATTGACCACACAGATGTGGTTAATTAATCTTGTATTGTGTATGTTCAATGTTCCTTAATTTATAATTATTGTTTTAATTAAATTAATGAAAATATCACCAAGCATCTTATCTTCTTTTTTTTGCACGACGTCTTCTTTGATGGCAATATATCACCAAGTGTTTGAGCCCCATATATACGCTCTCTCCTAATTTTATTTGAACATTTTAATTTTTTTTAGAAAATATAAAGTTTGTTATATGGGAGCTCCAACATTTTTTGTACTGAATTTTGATACGGTGAGTTCAAGTGTTCAAAGTTCAAACACTCTACTTTTTAAGTCTACCTCCTCTCTCTATCCATGTATATATATACTTATATAAAAATAATTAACAAATATTTTTACAAAAAAAATAATAATAACAAATAAAACAAGGAGAGAGATACTGTAAAAAAAAAATACAGTGCGTATAAGCACTCTAATTTTTCATATAAAAAACTTTTCTATATTTCTATTTTAAGATTTTTAATGTTGGAATTGAACAGGTTTATCTACATAATAATTGATCTTTTGAGTCACTGAAGAGATTCAATATTTAAATTTACTTATAAATATTTTCCAAGAAAACTAGTCTTTCTCACTTACACTATGAACTTATAAAATGGTGAAGTGTACTATATTACCTATTGTACCACAATGTAAACAATATATTGAATTGAAAACTGAGAATACATCTCTATATATACATGCACGATGAATAATGTCTCAAACATTTATAACATATATAAATGATGAAGAGTATGCTATATATCACGTTGCATAAGGGACTTGAGAAGGCACTAGCAGAACAACTATATATGTTGACATATATATTTGAGGAGGAAAATATTTTCTGTTATGTGAATGAAAATGTTCTAGCCTATATGATTCAATATAGATTTTTATAGAGCAATTTGTTTCTAGATTAATTTACATTAATAATTTAGCTAGAGTGTCGCTGGCCACAGTTAATTCATTTCATTTCGATATTATATATTACAGTAGTGTCTTTTTCTTTGTTTAATTTTGAAATTAATTGACTTGACAAATGATCGAATTAACACGGAAGAAAAAGGTCAAAGGACATGCGTGATGTATTTTTAGTTTTTGCTCACCCAACTAGTAATACTGGATATCATATATATATATATATATATATATATATACTGACATGCAAAGAAAATGAAAAGAAAAAAAATATCCAACTACATATATTAGGACACGTTTTAGATAATATGTGGATAGCGGGTATTAGGTTGTCAAATCCATTTCTGTTATATGTAATTAATATATATCACGAATAAGAATTTGTTGTGCCATGCTATCTAAACTACCCATATTGCCACGATTCTTCCGTAAAAATCAAAACAAGAACTTGCGAAGCAACAATTACAGCTCACCTTATAAAATATCTTTCTTGTTGTTTGAGCAACACTACCACATATTAATATTACCAACCGATGGAGAGAGAGAGAACGTCTAAAAAATTTATCTCGATCTCATGTTTGTTCTGCTGCACCTATCATCATCACCCATTATATTGGCATTGCTTTTTTATTTGTAACATTTAATAAATGTAGCACCATATGATTAATTAGCGCGATTCACAAAATCATATACACTTATAGGCTACATAGGTATATACAGGGAGGGTATTGTAAGGAAAAATAAATAAATAAATAAAAGAAAGTGTAATTTTGGTTTTGGATGTGTACAATATATAGTGTGTCAGAAAATGAGATGAATTGGTTAGAAATGGGGACCAAGGGGTGGAAGATATAGATGTCTCCAAAGCAGTGTAATGATCAGAGAGCGAGAATGGTTTGTTTGTCTTGTCTAGGTTCAGCTCAGCAATTCTTTCAGTCTTGCACATTCATTCATTCATTCAATGGGGAAAGAAGCTCAGGAAAAATTTCATCTGATATTTAAAATAAGGGCCCCACCCCCTGCAATTTGGGCTGGGCCACTTAAGTCCATTAACCCATTAGGAGGCTTATCTCCACGGATTACTCTTCCCACTCATTGTGGGTCCCAACTCCCAAATCTCATTACGCGCAGATAATGAGGAATCAAGCATATCATTTGGTATTGGGCCTGGGCCCACCCTCCGCACTCTAATTTTATCTACTAAATAGTAAAGTAATTGGCACTGGAATCAAATCTGTTAGATTTTTTTTAAAAAAAAAAACGAGAAACTTATCTGGTTCAGTATACGTGACCTGTGAATAACATGGAGAAAAATTACTGAAACAAAAAAAAAAAAGAAACATAGAGGTAAATGAAATGAGAAGGGTCAATGAGGTTTGACTAATTGACTCACTTGGTCACCTTTCGCCTATGACAATTGCATGATTTGAGTTCGATTTCTGGTGATGCCTCATTTGATGAGTTATCTATAAATATCTTTGTAAGTGCTCTTTGAGCCTTAAGGCCTACCCTGATCCTAGATTGGGGCGCCATCTTCTCATCTAAATTTGTACCAACCAAAAAAAAAAATGAAATGAAAAGGGAAGGAATTTCATAAGCAATTTGATAGGGAGTTTTAAAATATTCATTCTCAATAGACATTGTATAATTGTAAGGACAAAATAATATTTGATAAAAAAAAAAGGACAAAATATTAAATATCTTATATCAATAAGAATTTATTTATGTATTTTCCCAAAAGAATTAAGTTATAAATTCAAATATAAGAATTAGACTAATTATACTTTATAGAATCTACAAATAAACTAATAAATATTAATTAAGGTACATGCAGAAATTGAAATCCGGAAATGAATAACATGATACCCTAATATTATTACGATGTGATACGAAGGCAAAAAGAAGATTGGAGATGAAAGGGTGATAGAAGAAGTATATATAATTTGGAAGAAGATTGAAGATTGAAGATTGTGGAAGAATGGAGATATATGAAAGGGGTTACGTTAGAGGGCCTACAAGGATGAGGCGTGATGGCATAGTAGAATATAGAAAGAGCACATTCATGAAGCAATGATCACTATTGAAGAGGGACGAGGACCACTAACCATTAAAGTCCTCAGTGGGAAGAAAAAAGGCCTTTTTCTCACTCTCACTCAACGTAAATCACTCTTGCCTTACTTCTTTCTGCTTTGGACTTTGCTCAATGCTGATCCTCTCTTTGTGTATACACTACACACAAAATTGGTAATCCTCTATGATTTCCATTGAAATTTGTAATCGAATCTTTCAGTCTGCATGAAATCATCGAGTTAAAGCCTATTTTTAGGAACTAGGAAGATAGATAAAAAGAAATAAAATAAAATAGATTCGAGGCTACCAGAGGGGGGAGATGATTAGAAAATTTTTTGGCGCTCAAAAGAAATTAAAGCATGTGGGAAGCTGCCAAAGTGGATACAAACGCATTTACTGAAAGAGGAACAGTCATGAATTCTTTTGAGTTTTCAGTTTTGTCAATAGTACTGTGCCACTAGGAGTAGGAGCATCATTATTCTCTACTAGTAACTAGCTTGTGTGACTCCTCAATCTCTCTCTCATGTGGAAATCTGATGTGGACTGATCAAATAAATAAGAGAGACAAAAGAAACGAGGCTTTTCTTCTTTAAGTGATTAACTTTGGGAATATAGACAGATGCAGTTCAACACTTCTTCGATCAATTAGGAATTTAGGATAGAAGAATAAAAGTATCTATTTAAAAGATTAATTCAAGTTAATGCCATTTTTCAAGTTAGAGCATATTTTCCCACCATTTTCTCTTGTAAGTTTTAACTACATCGTAAGGTCAACATCAAATACATGTGGACCACGAGGGACAATTCATATTTTATTTACTTTCCCTCTTCAAAAAATTGACCGAAAATGCCATCACAAAGAGGAATCTAACACTTAATGGAATGGGCTCTCCCGGGGCCCGGGCTACTGCAGAATAACTTGTTCACCATCAACATATATGACAACTACGTATCTGACACAACCCATTCATTACTCACCAACAACAATATTTGTCTTTTACAAAACAAAAATGCAACAATGCTTTTAAAAGGCTTAAAGCCCATTATGGCCACATTATCATGGGACATCTTAAACCCATTTGACATTTTTCACACTGTTTCATCAAGCAAATTCACTAA